>VZRV01006908.1:595373-708593 GCA_013398115.1 Falcunculus frontatus | reverse complement strand
TGCCCCTGGATCGCAGCAGAGGGACGGGCGGGGCGGGGGAGCGGCGGAGCTGAGCGGCCTGGTGGTGCCGCGGGGCGGGCGCGGGGGCCGGGGCCGCCGGCGGGGGCTGACTGGAGCCGCCCGCGGGTGGGAGCCGCTCCTCGGGCACTGTGGGGCCACGCCGAGGCCGCGCCGGGGCCGCTTCGGGGCCGCGGGGCTCCCTCGTCCCCGCTGTGCGGGCTGAGGCTGCTCGGCCGCCGCTGGAGCTGCCCTTGAAGCCCCTGTTACTTGCAGACGGGGTTGTTTACAGTGCCCGACCCTCCGGCCGATCGTGCCGTGCGCCTCTGAGCAGCACCGCGGCGGCGGCGACTGTTCCTGCCTCCATCCCTTTTTCGTGTATCCCTGCCTGCCCTAGGCCGGCTGGCCACAGCGCTTGCCCTGGGCCTCTTGCTCCAAGACCAGCAGCCGCTCATGTTCCCTTTGCTTGTTAAATTGCTCCAAACATCCTCCACTGCTCTCAAATGTGTTCCTGTGTGTGTGTGTGTGTGTGGTGTTGGGGAGGGGGGGGTTAAGAGGAAGGAAGCAACGCTGATATCTGCTACACGCTAAGAAATTTTGTCTCAGACAAACAGGTACTCGTTGCTTACCCACATGTGTTGGCAAAATGTGATCTTGCCTTGCTGAGTAGTGAGGTAAAGGTTAGACTCTCCCAAAGAGACGGGTAAAATTCAAAAAGCAACCTGGAATGTCATTGCTCTAGAAGCAGTGATATTTTGTGGGACAGAGGACCTTGTCTGGGGAAGGGAATAAAGTTAATGCTGGTATATAACTGTTCTGCTTCAGGAGATCTAGGATGGCTATTATGCTGAATAGATCCATTTTATGAGGAAGTAGGCAGGGAAATGACAGAATCAATGAGATAAAAGTGGCCTGTGAAATGGAAAGGAAGTAAAAATACGAGCAGTGGAAGTAGTGTTTTCAACTTTGAATTGTTGATACTGCGTCATACTTTCTCTAATTCTCTTTTCCCCCAAAGTAAGCTGTGTTTAGAATTATTTTATTAAGCAGTTTTATCGTGGGCTGCAAGTTATCTCTGTGTATACATATTATATTTACAAGTATGCTTTAATAACTGGGAAAACTGCTGGCATTTCCTCAGTTTAAAGAAACTGGCTCTTATGTCTCTTCTCACTCTATCTCCCGATGGATATGATTGCTTTAGAGAAATGCTGTCTTTAAAAATTAAAACAAGTGAAACTTTCATCAGCAAAATGTAGAACGAAGGCCTTAACAGTTTAGGCACTTGACAAAATTATTACCATAAGCAGTGTTACCTGTTTATGAAATCTGCAGAATTAGGATTTTAATGAATGGATTTAATAACTTTTTTATGTTCTGTAACATACTGGAGTGTTTTGACATGAAAGAACAATACACAAAACTTAAATGCTGGAGTGGTAGTTTTGAGATATGGACTGTTTGAAATCTTCTAATCTGAATTTGATAGGCGACTATCATTGTGATATTGACTTTTGCCATGAGGTGTTTTCAGCTGCCTGCTGATTCCAAGAGACCTGTAGTAGTAGCAGCACAACTACTGCATGTGTACTGTGTTGTAAAAGAGGCTCTTGAATAAGATGCAAAACATATTTTTATTACAATGAAAAAAAGGTATTTTGCACTGTGGCTATATAGCTCCTATTAAAAAAAAATCGTTGGGGAAATCAAATAAGAAGTTGCTTTAAATTTAGATGTCAAAAAACCAAAAGTTTTGAGTTTTTGTTGGAAAAACTACACCTGACTGATGAGAAAACATATAGCACCGTATATCCATGGTAAGTCTTAACTGCATTTTAAAGAGGAAACAAAAGTAAGAAGCTTAAAAGTCTCAGCAAGACATTAATTAAGCTAGATAATAACTTGATTTCCACAGTGAACACAATGAATATTTGTTTTTCCAGCTGTTACAATAGTTATGTAAGCAATTATTTTAAATATTTTGTTACCCTAATTTGGTACTAATAGCACAGTGTTTTGATTCACTGTGTTGTGCAGATCACATAGTTTTCCACAGGGCTCACATTTGCATTAGCTTAAAAGAATGTTCTAATGTTTTTTGTTTCCTGGTACAACTGAACTTTGTGTTGATTAATGTGAAATATCTGATTTGGGCAAAGTAGAGAATCACCATAAACAGAGCCTCAGCCATATGCTTCTAGTTACAGGGGCCTCTTTGTTATAAACACAAGAAATTACATTGTCACTGCCTTATTTTGAATAGGTTCCTATTAGTAATGGCATGACTTAGCATACAGGTTAGACCTTTACTCATCCATACCTGTAGACTATACACTGACTGCACTTTCTATGCAAGAGGCCAGTGCTGTTATTAAGAATTTCAAATCAAATAATAGATATGGGGAGAATACTCCTGGTTGTGCTGCTTTTGAGTTCTGTCTCTTCCTGGCTTTTTGAGCAGTAAGGCTCAAGGAGTGCCTTGCTGCTTGCAGTGTGATCTATGTTTCTCTCTATGTGTTTGGTTTGCTCTTTTCTCTCATCCTGTACTTGTAGGGTTGCTCATGTTTTCCCAGAGGACACCAGGCTTTTTTACAAATTTTCACCATGGCTGCTATACTAGGTTTACTCTTGGGAGCTTCTTGGTGCTCTGCCTTTTTAAAAATGATACATAATGTTTATGAAAGGCATTTTGTGTGATAGTGGATGATGCATTTTGTGTGTTTGTGTAGGTATGTGTGAGCTTTCTATGTAAACTATTAGCCTGGTTAAAGATGTTAATGTAAGTTAAGTATATGGTTTGCTTTTTCTGGGGTTTTTTGACTTTTTTATTTTTGGTTGGTTCTTTGGTGTTTTGGTTTTTTGTTTTTGTTTTTTTCTATTTATTTCATTTCTGAGCCACTCAGCCCTGCCCTTCTTCTAAGGGGATTCAGATAAATCATTTTTTAAGAAAACCACTTTGCTGAAAGGCTGATCAGCTCTGGAAAAATTGTCCCCAGGATAAGCATTTCTGTGTATAATGTTGATATAGTAAGAAAAAATGGTGCAGATACTGGGTAGACTCATTGCTTTTGACTACTTAAGATCATATGTCATGTATTCTGTTGATTACAAAATTGCAATTAGTAACTGGGATTTTGAGCACTTGTGTTTTGGCCTTGTACCTGCTCAGAATAGAAAAGGAAAAGGAGGACAGACTCGCCACTAGTACAACTCCCATTGCAGTCATCTGGAAGGAATTAGCAATGGGATGAGAGAGATTGGTTTAATTAGACTACTGAAATCAAGCTCATAACTTCCTAAGGCCAGAAAGGGCAATTGGAGGTATCGACCAGATTAGTGCATTTAGTAGGAATTTTCCCACTGACTCTGGCCGTGGTTGTATATATAACCATAATACAAATATTATACACCTTTTCTTTGTTTCTGACTGTTTTACAGGCATTCAAAGCTGAGTCACAGAAGCATATATACCTACCAGAGCTCTGGGCACTGTTAAAGGCATGTGTAATCCACACTTCATTTGCTCCTAAGTTTTTGCAGGGAGGTTGGACTAGGTGACCTTGAAAGGTCCCTCTCAACCCAAACCATTGTGTGATTCTTTGGTTACCTTTGTAACTGAATCACCTTATCCTGCTGGGTGACCAACACCTCTTCCTTTGTTGGAATTTTGGCTATTGTCCTTGGGTCTTGAAGGCCTAAGTAGTTTGGAACTTGGCTAGTTGAGAGCGGTCTCATGTTGCATTATCTGTAGTCAGGCTCATCTTCCTTCAAGGGATCCCTGTTTTCTTGGAATCCTGTAGCTCAGAGGTTGCACTGGTTATTAGGAACTTTTCAGAGCTTGTTTGCTTACCAGTGCCAGGTATATATTCAACGGAATACTGAAGTTGAGTAGAGTGCTGTTCATGTCTGTATACGTTCATTTCCTCCTTTTTGAGGGTAACAGTCTTCACTTTCTGATACTGTACTCTTTAATCAGCTGAAATGTACCTATCTCAAGCATTAGTACTTTCATTTGTTATTCAAAAACATGCATTACAGGATGCTACTTTGGTTTATCAACTTGTACAGCCAATTCTCTCTGTTTTGTGACTGTTGAGTTTTCTGGCTGTAACACAGGACATACATGAACAAAGCAGCTGAGAAAACTGGTTGGTTTTTTTCTCCCTGAGACCAATATCACAAAATTGACTAATGTTGTCTGGGAAACTACCCTTTTCCTTTTTAGCCTTCATTTCTTCCTGTCATGTAGGTAATAATAAAATATAAAGGAGTTCCATTTAACTTCACGAGGTCTAAACAGTGTTACTTTTCTTACTGGGCTTGAATAATTTTAAACCATGTAGTATTTGGTTCCATGTTCCCACACGGCAAATCGTAATGCATTGCATGCAGGGCAAACATCTTGGGATGCTATTTGCAGTTTACAGCCCACAGAAATGTCGGGCATTTTTAAGGGTTATTTGTGGGATAGTTAAAGAAGGCTGGATGAATTTTGTTTCCAAAATCAGCTTGAGATTTGATGACCATACTGTTTCCAGCTTCCTTCATCAGTATGGAAGAAGCAGGGAAGAACAGAGCACACATCTGATACTGAAAGCTCAAGTAGTGGGGGAAGGAAAAAAACCCCTTTTGGCATGCTTGCAGCATGGCAGTAGGGAACCACTGCAGAGATGGCAGCTGGTGCATACTTTTTGATGGCTCGGAGGCAGTTCTTCCACTCTGTTACAGAAAGCCTTTAGGTGGTTCTTTGCATACTCATAGGAAATGTGGCCTGGCTTGAAAACATCGAGAAGTGGGGCTCCACTACGCTGTAGAAACAGTATTTTTAAAATAGCCAAATAATCAAAATGTGTGGGCACCTTTCACCCTCACTTTGCAGTCTGCCATCATTTTCATGGGTAGCTCTAGCAGGATGTTGAGCTTCAGCAGGTCACACAGAGCAATAGCTGTTTTTTGCTCCCTTGTTTGTGAATCTGTAACAGAAACTGTAACAGTTGTAAGAAGGTAATTAGTAACATTTTGTATTCAGTCTCCTTAGAGACGGAGTATGCAACAAAGGGGCAAAAACTGTTGGAGACCTCTTAACTTTGCTGGCTGAGAAGTGTTCTACTGCATTGTTTTTCTGTGTTGAAGTTTTTTGTTATATAGAGAAAACAAAGGGAAAGTGATCGTTGATAGTGGCCTAACTTTTTTGGCAGTGTGTAAGCTTTTGATAGGTTTTAAAAGTAAGAGAGTTAAAGTGCTGAATACCTGCAGAATTAGCACTTCAGAATTAAGTCATACACTTAGCTTTCCTGTCTGCACTTGTGCTTGCACTTGTGCTTTCGTTGACTGTTGTTTTGGAATTGTATAGTGCATTGTCCTCGTTAGATTAATAACACTTTTGTACCTTTGGCTTTGCTTCCTAAACCCTGCTTTTATAATCTTAAGACTTCTTAGAACTACTAAGATGGTGTGTGCCTAAAATATTTTCACTTTCTATTTCTTGAAAACAGGAACAACATTTTTAATGAAGGAAAAATTTTAGCAGAAGAGCACTTTAAAACCTTATGACTTGCTTATCTGTTGTTAGTATTTCTCTAGGAATAGGGTACTACCATGTCTTCGAAGATCTGCAGTCATATCTGTCTTTAAAGTTTTTGTGTACAGCACCTCTAAATTTGTTTTCATATCTGAGTTCTTTTTTCTTGCTGCTCTTTTTTCTTTCCTGCTGTTCTAAGATCTTGTACTTTCTGTTACAAAAGAGATTATTCTGTGATTTGGATCAGTATCGATATACTGATCCAAACACCTTCTTAGGTGTTTAAGCAATGCTCTGTTTTCACGGCATTCTTCAACATGCTTCCTTCCTCCCTGAGTGCTGAAGTATCAAAATCTTCTGCTGCCTTCTTGATATGTTCGAGTCTTTGTCATAAATGTTATTCAGGTTTTTTTCTGTTGCTTCCCAGCATCTCATTTAGAGATTACAGCAATGCTGACTTCCAGTATTTTTTTCTGTTAGAGCCTATCCAGTGTAGAGGATAAACTCTAACAGAAAAGTGTTAGAGTAACAGGAATGTGTAAAGTAACACACTGCTCATCATAAACACAGTAAACAAGGAAGCTATGTCAACCATCTCCTGTCCAGAGAGAAATGCATTGCTTGCCCAAGGTGATGACCTTTATATATACTTTACCAGTTACATAGCAATCTCAGGAGTTTTACCCTAAAAACATAGAAGAGATGCTTAACATCAGGTACTGTTATTTTTCTTTAAAGGGGGAAGAAGTGAAATAGTCATAGTTAAAATTGAAGTTTTCTTACTCTTAATATCTATACAAACTCAGACACTACAGAAAAGAGCAGTGCTCAAGAGCTTTACAGGACAGCTTGAGAACTGATTTTGAAATGATGACTGACGTGGGGGAATGTACTGAAAAATCAGATAAGTTTTTCTTAACTTTTATACTAATAGAAACTCCTCCCAAGATTTCTTTTTTTAAATAGTAAATGGCACAGGTCATCTCCTTTTAATACCAGCTACCTTCTTGCAACTCAGACAAGAGCATATGTCTTGCGGCTTGGATAACTACACAAAAGATCAGATAAAGTAAGAAGTTTGCTTTTCTTTGGAAGTGTTTTACCTGCATGCAGATAGACAGATACTTGTACAGTAGTGGAGGTGACTTCACATGGTAAGCAGTGCTCCTGTGAATAGTTCTAATACAGAAGGGTAGGTGATGTAACACTGCCACGCAACTGGAGCACTTGTAACTGTCACAATAAAATGTATCTATTCTAGTTTAAGAGTCTGTAATGTTGGTATATTTGTATATACTGCAGAAATGATTTTTTTTCATTTGTCTGTCATCTGGTGTGGTGATGGAAAATTTCAGAAGCAAAACTTCAGACCATGATTAGAGAAATGATTAGTGTATTCATCAAATCTTTGCATCTGGTGTAAAGGAGGAACACCGGTAAAGATGCATAAATGAGAAAATGTAGTTAACGAAACCAAACCCAAACACAAAACCCAATCCCAAAGAACAAAAAAAAAATCACGCTTGTATTATTTAGTTATTTGACTGAATTTTGCTGTTAGCACATACTTGAAAGCTTTCTATATGTCAGTGGTTGCCTGCATAGGTTTGGGTAAATAAATATAATGAGGAAATCTCTTCACCTAAATTCTACCTGTACAGCAAGAGCCTTTGAATCAATGTTGTTCATTAATAAATTAAACTGAGTGATAGCCTTTATGAACATTTTCCTAAAAGGGGAGACTGTTTTTTCAAAATTTACTGGTTTTGTTCTTCACTAGACTTCCCTAAGCTCATTTTAGTTAAACTGCTATTTACTGCTATGATTTTGGGTACATCTGAACATTCACTCAGATGGTTGCTCCTGCGACATTTCAGAAATACAGTTTTAAGTTTATTTATTTATTTATTTTCTTGTTTACTAGAAATGTGCTTAATTGTCTGAGATGCAAAATGAAAATTTTAAATTCTGTTTCATTTGGAAAAATGGTTAGAGAACGTAATTTCATGCTGTTTATAAATGATACTTTCAGTGACCATTTAGGTCCAAGAGGAAGAGGATGGCAGAATGGTAAAGATGATCGTTACTTGCCCATCTTTGAAATGGCTCCTGTGACTTAGCAGTTGTTTGGCTGAAATGAGATAAGTACATCTCTGTGCCCTATTTGCATAAGTGTTCATTGTGAAATTAACTACCTCTGTTGATTTAAGACTACAGAATGATTCATGGGAGATACTTATGCATAGAGTTAAGGTACTTAAAGCAAAACAATATGGCCTTGATTTATGGAAAAATACGCAATAATTGTAAGAGTAACAAAGAATAATTTTATTAATCTCTTCATGTAAAGATGTATGGTGAACAAGACAGGGATTTTGTTTGGGGTTTTTTAGCTGCATAGAAGATTGGTTTCCTGCTTGAAGTGTACATAGACTATAAATAAATACATATATTTAAAAATAATTACTTCATAAAAATAGATGACTTTCAAGAACAGCTGTTGCCTAGAAATTACTTCTTTAAAAACAAATTATTAAATCTGTAAGTAATCTTATTCCTTTGTTACCTCCTGAGCATCAGTGAAGTCGGAATTTAGTTTGAGCAACCTCATATCTAGAGAATTTAGAAAGTGTTCATCTCTTTCTTTATGCAAACCATATGTGTGTGTCATTGGTAGACTTCTGGGGGTTTTTTTCATGAAGTATAAAAAATGAAATAGAAAAAATCTTGCTGTTTCCATAAATGTGGTGTTAGCTCAGTTTTTAGCTTAGCCTGTTACTTCAGTGGGATAGGTTTTTCTAAGTTGAGATTGACCAATAGATTAGGTGTCTTCTGTCTTCAGAGAATTGTATTTAGATCACGTGAAATCTATGAATATGACACTTCCTGTACTTTTTCAAGAGAAAGAGTGGAAGTCTTGAATGGTCACAGCGATGTGACTGTATTACCTGTGTGACATAAGGACCTGTCCTGTTCCTTCGTACAAGGGAATGAACTCCACAAATATCATCAGTCAGCACTATTCTGAAATCTTCTGGTTATAGCATTTTAGGATGGGGAAAATAGCACATCACATTTGCCACAGTTTAAATGTTTCCTGCTGCAGTCAGTGCTGTTCGTGAATTACTTGTAGTTTCTAGTTGTGTCTCTGTATTAATGTTCGAATTTGAGTATGTTGTTACTTTGGTGTTTCCATGTCGTGCCAAATTGCCCTTCATGTCTTGATTGGCAAACTGGGTGATCCTACGTCTGCTAATGTTGATGGACTTACATGATACCCTATGTAACAGGGTATTTCTGGGGACAGTGGCTACTTCCTGACAGCTTAGAGTTTATTAGTAAGAGCCGTGCAGCATTTGTGCTTTCAGGTTCTTGAACAAATTTAAATGATGCAGAGAAGAATCAGAATGCTAATTGAGAAAATAGTCCTAGAATAGGATCATATTTCAGTTTGATAATATTCAGAGAAATACGTGATCAAAATTTTCTTGAGTGGTTTTGAAAGCAGATTTGCCTGGTCTACTCTCCAAATGTTAGTTGCGAGATGTCAGAAAGGCCCAGTGTTTTGTTAAAACAACTGAAAATTACGACCATCCTGATATTTCTGCTTCTAGAAGTGGTGGCAGAAAAGAAGAAAATGAGTTGGAAGAATTGAAGATAATTTTCTAAACCATTTCAATAAACTTACATTCACCATTCAAATTCATCATTGATGTTCTGGGAAGTATTAATTTGATTTGTGTACCGACATAAGCAATTTTGTAAATCTGGGAAAGGCTTTTACTGGCTCTTGAGCGTAAGAACAGTTGTACTGGGTCACTCCAACCTTGGCAGTAGTTGATAATTGTTGCAGAGAAGAGAGCAGAACAACAGGGCAAACAAATGCATAGTCACACAGTTACGGAATGTTCCCCAGCCTCCAGCATGTTGACCCTCTGTGTTTTTTGTCTTCTTTTTTTTTTCTCTCTCTTTTTTCTTTTAAACATCTGAGCTTTTAGAAGTTTAGAGGAAGTTCTTCCTGAATTTAACTGTGTTCCAGAATAATTTATATTTGTGTATTATTATATGTATTGTTAAGTGATCATGATAGAAATTTTAAGAGACTAGGATTCCAGTTTGGTTTTAGTCATGATAATGTGCAATAGTTACAGTTGTGTATCTTGTAGAGCAGAGAGATGACAGTCTGGTGGGATTTTTTGTGGTGTGAGAGGTGGGGGAACTGGGAATAAGTTTGTAATTCACAAAGACTATATATCAAGACTTATTGCTATGATTCTTGGCATCAATGTCACATCTGCCTGGGAGTTGAGGATGTAACTGTAGATTTAAATGGAGGACTAAATTAAACATTTTCTCTCTATGAATAGGCAAGTTAGTTTTAACTAACAGTTTTTAAAATATGCCTTGTTACCTTATGTAGTCCTAACTAATATTATTTAATACTATTTTCATAATTGGTCTTTGAGGAAGCTATGCAGGACACTAGATTTTGTATTGCTATAAACCATTTAAAGGATAGTTTGTTTATCAAAAACTGTATGTAATTAATTTTCAATTCAGCTCTGTAGTTATCCTTTGGAATGGTCCTTCAGTTTTCTCTTTCTGTCTTGGGAAAGCTGTTAACATTTCAATTATGAAACCCATTTTTTAGAAGTTTTAGTAGTAAAGCAATGCTGTTTACAAAGCTGAGATACAAGATCACACATTGGGAATAATTAACATAATTCCAAGGTGAGGCTGCAAGAATGGCTTTTCTGCACATAAAATCTCAGTGTCTTGGTTAGAAATAGTATTATAAGACAGCATGTTGGAAAGTGGTCCATTTTGGAACTGGTCTTCAAGCTGACTGCAACACCAGACTATTTTTTTCCTGCCACCTTTATCTGTATTTAGAAATACTGGGGGGGAAGTCCTTTAATTTATGATATTTTATGAACATCTGCAGAAGAGAAATCTGTACAATCACAGCAGGCATTTAAATTTCACTTACTTGTTTTCAGAAGCACGTATGTGCAAGTCTAGATGGAGAGAATTAAATATGAAGGATTAGATGCATAAGTAATCCTGATATATGATTTCCTATTTATCTGAAGTTCTAGTGATACCTGGATCCTACCTTGAATATGGTGTCTTTTCCACTGCTTTCTAGTTCACAGGCATTTTTGTATATGTGATGGTTAATTTCTACCTCAGTGCTATAGGAAGAGGAGTAGTTTTGTTACTTTCTTTGCTGACTGCCATGAAAGAGAGGATGTGTGCTTTTTTCCATATTAGTGAGCCACTTTCGTATATTCATAGCTTTCTTAAGCAACCAGGGTGAAAACAGTCTGAGTTCTTAGTTTTTATTTGCTTTCTGCTTTCACGAACATGACTTACTGGAACTTACCTACATTCAAAATGAAGTGCTCTTTGTACGGTTCCCCCATGAAAGCTATGGGAATCAAACTACATGAATCTCTAGGTGCATTCTGCAGAAATCACTCTTTTAGTCATAGGTACTTTTTAAGGGGTTATTCTCAATTGTTAAAACTTGCTATACATGTGGATCTTTTTAATCTAAAATTTTCAAGTCTTATTTGGCAAAACTTTTACATCACATTATACCAGTGAGAAGTATTTCCCACCTTATGGCTTCAAGTGTGTTAACAGAATAACTGTGATCATAGAGGATATCTATCTGGCTAGCATTCAGTACATTTTTCAACATAACTGCATTAACTTGATAGTACAAACAGACAGGTTTTTGTGTTTTTACACTATAAGTTGAGACATACCTTCAGTCTAAACATGTATTACTGTGTTTTTGAAAATCACAGGTTGAATGTAAAGTGTTCATGCACTAATTTTTTGGAATCCAGCAGAGTAGATTTGGTGTGTTAATATAAATAATACAGGAGTGATCTGTGTCATGGAGTTTGCTTTTTTCATATAGCTTTCTCATCTTTCATATTCTCAGGTTTTCTGTGCAGTTTCCACCTTTTGAATTAGATGTAAATTAAGAATACTTTAATATTATGAAGGTTACATAATTGTCCTGGTTTTTTTTTTTCCCCCAACGAGTTGGTAGTGGTAGGATCTGACTTATCATTGATGTCTCATTTCATTATTAAAGGTCTTCATTAAAACGTGTTTGGGGAGGCTGATTACTTATCATATAGTCTTACATTGGCACCTCTAAGTAACTGGTTTTGATGTTTCGCTGCTTTTAATAACTGATAACTCATGTCTGTTTCAGTGGAAGTGGAGAACAGTGCGTTAAAGTTTCTAGTTGGTGTATTTCACTCAGCTTCTTTCATTTTGGCAGCACGTACTTTACCAAGCTACTAAGAACAGCTTAACAATATTCAATTGCATGGCTTTTACACTCTAAAAATATCTAATAAATGTAGAGGTGTATAGGAAGTTCACCAGGATTATCCATTATCCAATCATTACTTTGATTGTTTCAGTAAGAGGAAGATACTTCTCATGTTCCTAGTCAATGGTGAGATGCTTAACTGTAGTGAAGTACAACTTCTTTCTTTAAAGGAAGTATTTAGGAGTATTTAGTCTTTTATTTCACTTTTTGGGCCTTGTGATTCTGGTAGGTGTGACATCAGCTGCTAGTGCAGTCTCTCAGTTGAGAGTTACTGTATATTAATTGGCTACTGTGTACAGTACTGTGTACTGTTTTAGCACCTACCAAGTGATGCATATAGTACACACTCCTCAGTTTAACTCATGCCTGACTTCAGAGTTACTGAATTGTGTGCTAAAGCCTACCATTCTTTTTTTTTTCTCTTTTTCATTCACATGTGCATAACAGAACAGCGAATTGGCATGCTGCGAGCATACTGAATGTGGTCAAACAATGCTGCTAAATCTGTCAGACGAAAGGAGTCTCACTTGTGCTAATATAGCTATTGCTGGTCCTATTTCATTCCTGCATTAGATGGAGCGCTAGCTGTTTTGTGTAGCTGGACTTCTGTGGTGTTCTTTCTCTCTGGAGAATGGGATCTGTCAGAATGCATCATGGTTCTCACTGGGGAAAAACAATGTCACAGTCCTGAAGGGGTGAAAAAATGAGTTAAGCCTTAAGAGGTCACGAGAGTTGTCAAAACAAACAACAACACAGCATTGGAGATTTTTAATATAGATGCGTCTGTGAATTACATTTAGGCATGGAGAATCATGGAGTTCTTGAGGCTACATTTTTAAAAACACCAGCTTTGCTCTATGCTAAAGATTATAATTGTAAGTACAGGGTGTTAGTGCAAAGAATTGTGAGTGAGAAACTGTGTTTAGTGTAACAGAAGTAAATGGAACAACTACTGCTACCTCAAAGTTTTTGCTGTCCGACAAAAAGCAGACAGAAAATGAGAGTAATGATTGGCGAGCTGAGCTGTTGCTGCAGGGGCACAAGTGGGCTGACTTGCTATTCTTATATGTATCAACAAGTTTGTAGATGACATTTGAGCAAAGTGGCTTTGTGTACAATAACTGGGACAACTTGCCAGTTGTAAAGTCCAGGTAAAAAAAAAAAAAAAGATTATGTTTTTCTATTGAGTGCCATGTGGAACAGGTATGTCTTGCTTCCACTACTGCGAATGGCTCAGTGGCGCAGCTACTTCGGAGTGGATTTTGTAAGAATTTAATATTCAGTTTGAGTCAGTAACTCAGTGGAGAACTAACATAGCCAGAAGAACAAAAAAGGATTCTACTGAGATACTTGGCAGGATAATTTTATTGTGAATTTAAAGATGGGTGCTGAAGTAGTGTGAAGGATGAGGGTGGGACAGGGGAGGGAAGGAAAGTAAGGGAAGGGGTTATTCACCTTTTGGCAGAAGAAAGCTGCAAGATCAGTTTAGTCATTTTGCATAGCTCCACTCTCAGAAGCACCATGGGAAAGAATGTTAAGATATTTGGTTGTTGCTGTGGGCCAGCTGGAGATCATAGAATCATTTTGGTTGGAAGAGACCCTTGGTCACTGAGTCCAACTGTAGACCTGACATTGCCAAGTTCACCACTAAACTATGTCCCTAAGTGCCACGTGTATGCATCTTTTAATTACCTCCAGGGATGGTGACTCAACTACTTCTCTGGGCAGCTTGTTCTAATGCTTGACAACCCTTTGGTGAAGAAATTTTTCCCAATACGAGTCAGCATCTCAGTAATAAATGAAGTGAGTCAGGAAAGCATAGACTTTTGAGGGGTCTTAAAATAATAGCAAGGAGCTTCTCTTCTTGCTTTTTGTTTCAGATACAAAACAGGAACTTCTGAGGAGCTGGAGAGTACAAGCTAAGAAATCTCTGCAGCAGTGATATGAACTGGGGTCCTTAAAACAACACGCACAACACCCATTAGCTCAGTTGGTTAGAGCATGGTGCTAATAACACCAAGGTTGTGAGTTCAATCCCTGTATGAGCCATTTACTGAAGAGTTAGAGTCAGTAATTCTCATGGGTCCCTTCCAGTTCAGAATATTCTGTGCATCTGTGAAACACTGACAGCAGCCCCTTTGTCTCCCTCACAACCCCTCCCAAACAAAACAAAAAGAAAAACCCAACATAAAACCCACTCCCAACAAACCCAAACAAACAGAAAACCAAATAACAACAAAAAAGGCTATGTCAATACCAAGATGAACTGTTAAGCGTGACAATGGAATGTTAGGGCTGCGATATTTCTTTGGAAGATCGGTCTCTGATTTTGCGCTATGCTTTTTTCTATTTCTGCAAATTACTTGATGTTTTATAGTGTCTTTGTAAGATTTTGTGACAGGAATATAGACAGTGCTGGATCTGATCTGTGATTATAGGAAAGCCACATGGCTTAGATTTTAGAATCCAGAATGTATTTAGTCTGTTTCAAAGCCCATTTCAATCTGAGGGCAGCCTAGCAAAAGACTGAATCGCCATTTGTGAAATCACATTCGTTGGTTTTAATTCTTTTACATCTGTGATGGGAAGTTTTCTTAGGCCTGCCTACCTTCCTTACTGGCTTTACTTTTACTAAAAGTGAGTCACGCTTGAGTAAGTAATATAAATTTTCTACTTCTTTGTAATGTATGATGCATTTTCAGAAGAAGGAAAAACAAGATAGCCAGTCTTTCCTTGAAGTTAGTATGTCACAGTTATTTTGTTAAATTTTTTATACTATACTTTTTGTGAGAAGGTTCTTCTGAAGTTTAAAACAAGACTTGACAATATTTGACCAAAAAGGCTTCTGTTATTTTAGTTCCTTCTGAGGTAATAGGCTATGAGAGGGTCTTTATTTCTTTACTGTCCTGTTTTTCTGCAGCAGTAGTGGTTTTGATAGGATTGAAAAGTGAGACAGCTAATTTGCTCTATTTATATTATCAATTCAGTTGTGGAAATGTCTGCCATGTTCTCAGTTTTCTCACAGTTTTGTAGCTTTTGTTCCAGAGTTGCCAGTTTGCTTCAAATTACTTATCTGCTAATGAAGCTTCTGGGAAATACCTGACTGCCCTGCTAAGCGCCACAAACATGTCTTTCCTCAAGCTTTTCAGTCTCTAAAAATAATTTTTTCCTCAACAGAAAGAGGACAAGGTCAGGGAAAAGCTGTTGTAACGGCAGCTTTTCCTGCAAAAATAGAGGAAAATATTTTATGTATACATTTTGTTTAGGCATCCTTATTATACAGATCTGTCATTGCAACAGAACTGTTAATATGCGAAATTGTAGTATCATTGTGTCCTTACTTTTTAACATCCAAACTGACTAGCTTTTTCCACTGGGCAACTCGCACACTTCTGAGTTAATGCCAGCTTTATCAGATAGCCGAATAGGAATGTCCATTGCCATTGCACAGGAAGTTTTCTGGGATAGTCCTGTAGTCTTTCCTGTCCATATGGTGAGCTTAGTTTTCATAGGGTTTTACCATGCGTATGTAGCCATCTGCACTTTCAAAATTAAAACATACTTTCAGTCATTTTGGAAAGTTATGTTACTCTACGACTGCTCACCTGGGATCTTTCTTGTGGCATAACGGGGAATTCTACAGGTCCAAAAGTAATACGAGCCAGGGAAATTCCCACACGTTACTCAAGGCGGGCCAAAGCATGGGTATGAGCCAAACTGTATTTTCAAAGAAACCAGATTATGAGGAAGTTATTATCTTCTCCTGTTATGTTCTCTTGAAATTAAGAGTCTATATGATATAAATTATTTGTAGTGCCATAACTTATCCCAGCTACTTGTTGTCAGTGTGCCCCATCCATTGAAGTGTTCAAGGCCAGGTTAGATAGAGCTCTGAGCAACCTGGTCTAGTGAAAGATTCCCTGCCCATGGCAACGGGGTTGGAACTAGGTGATCTTTAAGGTCCTTTCCAATCCAAGCCATTCCATGGTTTTATGGCTTGAGCTATTGCAAACGTCTTAAACTCAGTTAAGCCCTGGAAAAGCATATTGTGCAGAAGAATCCTAAACCTGGGATAGATCCAGTAAGATTCTCACTGTCTCTTAATTTCTGTGATCATATCAGAGATTTTTTTTCTTTTTTCTTAGGGAGTCAAAGAGGTCCATGCACATATTCCAGTTTAAATTCAGAGTTATTAGATGTCTGGTTTTACTATGCATACTGCTCAGCAGTGCAAGATAGCTGTGTCTGTACTTGTGTATCTGATGGTTGACTTCGCTGTGATTAGGTTTGTGGAAAAGGATCTTTCGTGTCAAGCTGGTGCTAATAGAAATTGATGCCCACATTAAAGAACTTGTCGTGTGTGTCCAAAATCTCACTGATCCTTTGTTGGAAAATTATCACAATTATATGGTGTGACAGTAGCATGTCTCTACATGTGCTAAAGTTTCATTATAAACACCACAGTCAATAGAATTGATTAACTTACCCTTGAGTAGGCATCCAGCAGCTGATCGAGCTAATGGCATTTGATTTCATTGGCTGATAGACAAAGTCTTCATTGACTACAGTGGGTTAACAGGTTTGTACACATTAATTGGGGTTTCTACCTGTAGGTGTCATAATTTTAAATAATGTCTTCATTCCTGATTATGGTGCAAGTAGAGGTCTCGTCTTTCCAAACGCATTCTGGATATATCCTCATAAGATTGCTACTTATGTTTGCTTTTCTAAATTTGTTGGTTTAAGGTTTTAAACTACAGGAAGTGATGTAAAAGCATGGTTTGTAGAGAGGCAGTGAAGATGATGCTTTCTTTACATCTCCAATGCTTGATTTCTTTTGCATAATGAAAAATACACAAAAACACTTTGAGGAGCAACAGGAAGGTAAAAGACTATATATGTGCCATAAACTCATACAGCTGTAGCTGTTCTGTTCTGCAGTAGGAGGCAAGTTTTTTTTACTGCAATTAGTGTGGGACACCACACACAAAAGCTCTCTCTTTGCTGCTTTTTAGATGTTTGGTGTTCAGGCATGATCTAAAGACCTTTTTTTACGTAATGCAATTATTTCTTCTTTCCGGTAATGTATTACTTTCAATAGTTTACGTCTTCAGGATAGCCTTGGTTTTTCAGTTATCTAACACTGCTGATAGTATTGTTGTAATACCTATCCTCAGTGTCTAATCTAAGACGCCATGAGAATCTTGCATGAAATACGTCCCTTTAAAAACTGCCCTCCCACAGGGCCACCAGATACAGATCTTACTGCAGTGTCTGTTGCAGTAGCTCCCTATGCAGCTCCCTGGGCCCAGCCCCACTCTGTGCTGCTTGTTCCACTCTGCCTCAACTTCCAACCTTAATCCCAAAAGTGGGACAAGAGTGTCTCTTCTCATCATGGTATGAGTTTTCTCTTTTTCAGCAGAATGCAGGGTCATCAGTTGGTGTGTGAATACTGGTTTGTGGGGTTCTGTTGTTGTGGGTGGCGTTTTTTTGTTTGGTTTTTTTCGTTGGGATGGTGGACACTTAGGAAGAAAGGAGAAGAGATTCTCAAGCCTTTTGTTTACCTCGTAGTTCACTTCTCATGTCATTGGAAAGCCTATTTAAAGTTTAGCATCATTGTGGAAAGCAATTAATGTGGAGAGAACAAAAGAGGTCCCATCTTTCCAAAATCCCACCAACTCTTTGTCTGGAGGAAAAAAAGGAATAATGTGGTGTGCCAGTACCATGCTATATTTTTACTTCTGTCTTTCAGCTTACTTCATCTTTAAATTACAAGGGGATTAAGGGTAAAGCTGTTCACTTACAAGATGTAGGGATTGGCATTTCAGACACTAAATGGATTTCTTTGTCAACTGCAAATCTAAGATACTGATTAAAATCTGCTTTAGAGTGTCTCTCTTCCATGGCCTTTAGCATTTATTCAACAGAACTTGGGAATGCCTGGTTTTGGTCCCTAGCATAAATCAGATTGGTGCTTCTTGGAGCAGAAGTGCTCTACATCCCTAACTGAGACCAGGAGAGTACCTATTATATTTACAAAACTGCATGTTGAATGCATGTTTCAATTTTTGTTCTTTTTTTTTTTTTTTTTTTACTGTATCTTCTAATACCCTGTTTTCTTTTGCAGACCCTTGTGATAATATGAGAGAGATTCTCCAGAATGTGGCCAAATTACAGGGCGTGTCAAATATGAGAAAACTAGGTCACTTGAATAATTTTACTAAGGTAAGAGCTCAAATAGTGTCATAGAACAAGTGATTGTACAGGTAAAATGTTTTGTATTTACTCTATCAGACATTGGCTGGGACATTAATGAAATTGTTTAATATCTCAGAACAGTACTTGAAGTCTGCATACTATGGGAAAGGAAGGTATCAAATAAGGACGAGCAAATATGTGAATGCGGGGTTATGCTGAAGTTTGCATACCTGTCCTGCTGGCCGAATTTTTGTAGTATTTTACTGCTTAGAAGATAGAAATGTCTTCCAATGGGTTAAGCTGCATAACTAGAGCTAAAGATTTGGTTTCTGCTCTGCAGGATTGAAATCAAAAATGTAAAATGCCAGACTTTCTGGATGTAAACTTATTGAGTATGGTGAAGGCAGAGGACAGATGCCCATTATATGCAATGTTTTGGACACTAATAGAATAGAAATTGTCAACTTTTACTGCAGTTTTCACAGTGAAAAGGATTTAAAGGGACCATTTCTGGAATATGTCCCACGTTGATGATTTTTGATGTGCTTGTTCCAAATTGTGGACATGTGACAGATAACGCACTGAAAATACAACAGTTATATTGGAAGCTGTCATTGTGAGCTGACAGGGAAAGAATTAAAAACTTACTGCAGCATCAGGGTGTAAGCTGGAGAAAGAAGCCATGAAAGGTGTTCAGAAAGACAGCAAGTAACATTTTTTTGGGTGAAAGAGAAACCTGTGGAAAGAAGCTCAGAGGACTCAACAGAGGTGGTCAAGGAATTAAGGAAAAGGTGTTCATTGTAGGATGGTGAGTGGTTGTGGTTGGACCGGTGTTCCGTTTGTCAATGCAAGGATGTCCTAGGTTACAATGTAAGATGTAACCAAAAGCATGTATTCTGTTATCATCTTCACAAACTGTTAAAGTGGGTGGAGCAGTGTACGTTGTCTCCTATCATGACTCATCCTTGATAACTCCCTCCGGGAGCTATCTCTGTTTAATGGGTAATCTGGGACCCACCACATGACTCACAGAATTACATCATCCCATTGTGAGATGCGCTGCCCAGGGGGGAGGAGACAAGCATTCCCACCTGGGTATAATCTGGGATTTGGAACAGCACAAGCATGCCTTACCTGCTGGATTTCCAGAGGACGAGAGCTACCGTTTGGACCTTCAGGTGAAGACCAGACTGTTTTCTACAGGATCACCGCTTCACCAGGACCATTTCATCTGGGCTGCTACCACCACCCGGACTAACAGGGTGTCAGGTTGTATCCTGACTCTGTCAGTGTTCTTGTACTATTACATTTATTTTTAATTTTCCTATTAAATTATAATTCTGACTTGCGCTCTCCCACTGGTTTGTTTTCAAACTAGTACATATTTTGATGCCCGCTGTAGGGCCCAACCTGAGAGAAAGTCAGAATTACAATTTTGTATTAACAGAAACCTATTTACCATGGTGCTTGGCTTGTCTATATGGGTACTGTATCTTGCTCTCTATATCTTCCCTCACATGGGGAACTACCTCCCTGTTGTCCTGTTGTATTGCTCCTGTTGAGGCCAGGGTATGGTATAAGAATTGCTTTATTGCTTTATTATGTTCATTGTATGATAACCTGTGAGGCAATGAATGCCGTTCAGAATATATACTCAATTTTGTTTGCCTCTCCTAGTCTGGGCTGCTGTGTCTGGGACCTCCTCAACAATCACACCCAGCCCCTGGTGGGAAGAGTTGAGAGTGGTTTCTTCCAGCCTTTCAGGCCAGGCACAGCAATTTTTGAAAATACTGAGTTCCCTCTAGATGTTAAGGATGGCATAATCTTCCTGTCAGTTCTGTTTTCTTTTTTCTCTATGACCTGCACAGTGTACACCATGCATAGATTCAGAGCTATGGCACAGCATCCTCAGAATGAGAGGGAGAAAAGCAGCAAAACAACAGACACCATGTCCACGCAAAATGCCAGAAAGAGAAAAGGAGCTAAAAGAGCCATCAGTGCTTCCACACAAACTGTCACTGAGTCAGAATAGCCGATGCCGGTAGCAGTTGCCCCCGTTCAGAAGAAGAAATCAAAGAGCAAATCAGTCCGCATAGTGACTGACGAGGATGCGGCAGGACCTTCGCACCCAGCAGAATAGACAGAGCTGAAGATCATCACTCGCTCTCTGTCCCTGGGTGAGCTGCATGACCTGCGGAGGGAATTTAGCCGCCAGACTAATGAGTCCATCCTGACCTGGCTGCCCTGTATCTGCTAATGACACCATTCTGGATGGAAGTGAGGCCAGGCAACTGGGATCACTATCCTGGGATGTGGTCATTGACCAGGGGATCAGGAGAACCCAAGAAACTCTCAGCCTCTGTCGGCGACTGCTGGCAAGTGTACAGGACAGATACCTTTGTAAGTAAGACCTCCAGGTACACCAAGGGAAATGGTGCACAATGGAACAAGGTATCTGATGCCTAAGGGAATTGGCTGTGCTGGAGATCATTTTTGCAGAAGACGAGAGATTCCCCAAGAGCCCAGATGGTGTCCAGTGCACATCGCAAATGTGGTTGAGATTCGCATGGCTTGGACCAGAGATGTACTCCCATTACCTAGCAATGCTGCAGTGGAGGGAAGGAGAGAACAAGGTGGGGAACAACTGAGAATTTATGAGGACACTGGCACTGCCCCGCTACTCACCCATGTCTCTTCTGTGGAAAAAAAGTTGGCAGATCATGTCTGGAGCTTGGAGGAGAAAATTGAAGAGGGCCACCAGAAACTAAGAAAGGAGCTTAAGGAAGGAATTTACCAAATCTTGCCAGAACTAAAAAGAGTCTCTGCCATCAGGAGCAGACGTCCCCCAGCCAGGGAGAGAAGACACACTCTGTGAGGTAACGTCTGTTTTTTCCTCCAGGAGCATGGAGAAGATATGAGGAAATGGGATAGGAAACTCACGTCCTCCTTAGCAGCCCGGGTATGTGAATTGGAAAGAGAAACGTCTACCTCAGGAAGCTCATCTAGGTTCAACACTACTCCAGTCTCTTATGGACAGAACTATGGATGGTATAGGAATGATAACATGACCGATCCTCTTGAAAGGACCTCGGGAACATATTTACAAGAGGAGAGCAGTGTGTACAATGACCAGGATTAGAGGGGCCCTGCCTCTAGCCAGGTAGAGGAAAGGGTCAGCCGGATCTATTGGACTGTGTGGATCCAATGGCCTGGCACGTCTGACCCACAAAAATACACAGCTTTGGTTGACACTGGTGCTTAATGTACCCTGATGCCGTCAAGGTGTGTGGGAGCAGAACCCATTTCTGTCTCTGGGGTGACAGGAGGATCCTAGCAGCTGACTGTACTGGAAGATGAAGTGAGTTTAACTGGGAATGAGTGGCAGAAACACCCCATCGTGACTGGCCAGAGGTCCCATGTATCCTCGGCATAGACTGTCTCAGAAATGGGTATCTCAAAGACCCAAAAGGACATTGCTGGGCTTTTGGGATAGCTAAATACCCTGCCTGGTCTCTCAGATGACCCCTCTGCTGTGGGCCTCCTGAGAGCTGAAGAACAACAGGTACCAATTGCCAGAGCAACAGTGCATGGTTGGCAGTACCACACCGACAGAGACTCTGTGGTCCCCATCCATAAGATGATTCGTGAACTGGAGAGCCAAGGGGTGGTCAGCAAGGCCCGTTCACCCTTTAACAGCCCTGTATGGCCAGTGCGTAAGTCCAGTGAAGAATGGAGACTGATGGTGGATTACTATGGCCTGAATGAAGTCATGCCACCACTGAGTGCTGCTGTACTGGACATGCTGGAGCTCCAGTATGAGCTGGAATCCTAGGCAGCAAAGTGGTACGCGACCATTGGTATTGCAAATGCCTTTTTCTCCATTACTCTGGCAGCAGAGTGCAGGCCCCAGTTTGCCTTCACCTGGAGGGGAGTACAGTACACCGGGAACTAGCTGCCCCAGGGGTAGAAGCACAGCCCCACCATCTGCCATGGACTGATCCAGACTGTGTTAGAAAAGGGTGAGGCTCCAGAACATCTGCAATACATCAACAACATCATTGTGTGGAGGAACATGGCAATGGAAGTATTTGAGAAAGGAGACAAGATCATCCAGATTCTTCTGGGAGACAGCTTCACCATCCAGAAGAGCAAAGTCAAGGGACCTGCCCAGGAGATACAGTTCCTGGGAGTAAAGTGGCAAGATGGACAGCATCAGATTCTCACCGAGGTCATCAATAAGATCACTGCAATGTCTTCACCGACCAACAAAAAGGAAACACAAGCTTTCCTAGGTGCCACAGGCTTTTGGAGAACACACATTCCTGAGTACAGCCAGATTGTGAGCCCTCTCTACCTGGTTACCCACAAGAAGAGTGATTTCCACTGGGACCCTGAACAACAACAGGCCTTCACCCAGATCAAGCAGGAAATCGCTCATGCGGTAGCCCTGGGCCCAGTCAGCACGGGACCAGAGGTGAAGAACGTGCTCTCTGCTCTGCAGCCGGGAGCCATGGTCTGAACTGGAGCCTTTGGCAGAAGGTGCCTGGTGAGACTCAGGGTCAACCACTGGCATTCTGGAGCCAAAGCTACAGAGGGTCTGAAGCCACCTACACTCCCACAGAGAAGGAAATCCTGGTAGTTTATGAAGGAGTTCAAGCTGCCTTGGAAGTAATTGGCACTGAAGCACAGCTGCTTCTGGCACCCCGACTACCAGTGCTGGATTGGATGTTCAAGGGAAAGGTTCCTTCCATGCATCATGCCACTAACACCACATGGAGCAAATGGTTTGCCCTCATCGCACCCATATTGGAAATCCGAATCGCCCTGGGACAAGGGAAATTATAACAAACTGGCCTGAAGGTGAGACTTTTGGATTATCTTCTGTAGAAGAGGAGGAGCAAGTGACATGTGCTGAGGTAGCCCCACCATATAATGAGCTACTGGAGAGTGAAAGACAATACACTCTCTTCACTGATGGTTCCTGCCGAATTGTAGGTGCTAGCCGGAAATGGAAAGCTGCTGTATGGAGCCCCACACAATGAGTTGCACAAGCTACGGAGGGACAAGGTGGATCAAGTCAGGTCGCAGAGCTTAAAGATGTCCAGCTGGCTTTGGATATTGCCAAACGAGAGAAGTGGCCAAGGCTCTATCTCTGCGCCGACTCTTGGATGGTAGCTAATGCTCTGGATCGCTGGAAAAAGGCCAGCTGGCAGTGCAGAGGAAAACCCATCTGGACCGCTGAGATTTGGCAAGACATCGCCGTTCGGGTAGAGAGGCTGACCATGAAGGTTCGACACGTGGATGCACACGTACCCAAGAGTTGGGCTAATGAAGAGCATCGTAACAATGAACAGGTGGGTTGAGCTGCCAAGGTGAAAGTATCACAGGTAGATCTGGTCTGGCAGTACAATGGAGAATTATTTCCAGCTTGCTGGGCCCATGACGCCTCTGGTCATCAGGGGCGAGATGCAATGTATCAATGGGCTCGTGACCAAGGGGTGGACCTAACTATGGACAGCATCTCACAGGTCATCCAGAACTGCAAGACCTGTGCTCCAATCAAACAGGCCAAGCGGTTGAAGCCTCTGTGGTATGGTGGGCGATAGTTGAAGTATAGATATGGGGAGGCATGGCAAGTTGACTACATCCCCCTTCCCCAAACCCGCCAAGGGAAGCTCTACGTGCTGACCATGGTCAAAACAACCACAGGACTGTTGGAGACCTACCCTGTGCCTCATGCTACTGCCTGGAACACCCCATTTTGGGCATGGAGAAGCAAGTCCTGTGGAGACATGGCATGGCTGAGAGAATCAAGTTGGACAACGGGACCCATTTCAAGAACGGCCTCATAAGCATCTGGGCCAGACAATACGGAATCGAATAGATATATCATATATCGTGCACCAGCTGCTGGGAAAGTTGAACGGTGCAGTGGACTGCTTAAGACAACCTTGAAAGCACTTGGCGGGGGGAACTTCAAAAATTGGGAACTGAATTTAGCAAAGGTCACCTGGATGGTCAACACAAGAGGGTCCATCAATCGAGCTGGTCCTGCCCAGTCTGAACCATTGCACACAGTGCATGGAGATAAAGTCCCTGTGGTACACATGAGAGGTATTTCTGGAAAGACTGTTTGGATTAGTCCCACTTCAGGCAAAAGCAAACCCATCCGTGGGATCGTTTTTGCTCAAGGGCCTGGTTCCACTTGGTGGGTAATGCAGGAAGATGGGGAAACCCGTTGTGTACCACAAGGAGACCTAATTTTAAGTGAGAACTGTGTATAAGGTTTTCACTGTGTAGAGATTAAGGAGGATATTGATTAGGCTATGATGTAGATGGTAATAGAAGAAGGGGTGGATTATGTCCTAGGTTACAGTGTAAGATGTAACCAAAAGCATGCATTCTGTTATCATCTTCACAAACTGTTAAAGCGGGTGGAGCAGTGTACGTTGTCTCCTATCATGACTCATCCTTGATAACTCCCTCCGGGAGCTATCTCTGTTTAATGGGTAATCTGGGACCCACCACATGACTCACAGAATTACATCATCCCATTGTGAGATGCGCTGCCCAGGGGGGAGGAGACAAGCATTCCCACCTGGGTATAATCTGGGATTTGGAACAGCACAAGCATGCCTTACCTGCTGGATTTCCAGAGGACGAGAGCTACCATTTGGACCTTCAGGTGAAGACCAGACTGTTTTCTACAGGATCACCGCTTCACCAGGACCATTTCATCTGGGCTGCTACCACCACCCGGACTAACAGGGTGTCAGGTTGTATCCTGACTCTGTCAGTGTTCTTGTACTATTACATTTATTTTTAATTTTCCTATTAAATTATAATTCTGACTTGCGCTCTCCCACTGGTTTGTTTTCAAGCCTCGTACAAAGGGAAACATGCGTTGCAGTCAGTGAGGCAGGAGACATTGGAGCTTCAGCGTGAGCCTTACCCAAATTGATGGAGTGATAGAAGGATGTGGTATGTTGTCCACCTTTCTGGTAGAGATAGGGCAGCATATTGGAAAATGAAAACTGAATTCCTGTGACTGAGGATGGATCCTGCAACCAGCAGCAGCCAAGAAATAACGTAGTAGAGGAGAATTTGGGGGATAAAATGAGGTTTAAATTATGGTTGCAGATAAGTTTGTTACAAAGAATTAAGATTACCAGTAGTCCAGTTGACATTTTTGAGCCAATCTTAAGTGAAAGAGTGAATATTTAAGGGGAGGTGTGGGGAACCAGTTGATACGAGAAGGACAAACATGCATGATAACCTTTGAAGTAGGCATCTTGGCTGTTAAAGGCAGTCTTTGTGATGTTGACCACTTCAGCGGTAATGTATAAGATTCACTTAACAGGTGGGTGAATACTGAGAACAAAATCACAGTAACAAATAAATTTATCTTCTAAGGCACTAATAGCAAATCTGTAAGTGCTGCATTTTCTGGATTGGTTCAGAACATTTGTAGGTGCATAACATTCACTAAGGAACTGAACTTCACATTGAAATCTCTTCTTTAGGTCATTGCCTTGTGTCTATCATACATCATCCATTGACAGAATGCTGCTGTTTTTACTGGGATTCCAAAATGTGTTGCAAAAAAGCCCTTTATTGTGCTAGAAAAGTCTGATGCATAGCTAGGTTTCCTTTTTGTGAAAATATGGAAACTTTGAAATATGAATGCTTCCAAATTCTCTGGTCAACTTAAAATTAAAGAGCTGCATTAGGTTTGTAGATGCATGACCCTACAAAAAGAGTAGTGAAAAGTCCGTCTTTGAAACCGTGGATCTTAAAGCAGTGTCAGTTTTGCTATTGAAAATCAGATGTTAAGCACCCATAACTGTGGTAAATTAATAAATACTCATATTGTAATTAAAAGATGAACCAAATGTTCTTTTTAGAAGATAGTTTTGTGAAATTGCGTAATTCCATAATTGAATATTTGAAGAATATTTGGGGGTTTTGTTAAACCCAGTACTGAAAATGGAAAATACTTAGAGAAATGAAAGAACGGTTTTCATAAATTGCACTTAACATTGGCAGGAAATTATGAGTTTGTGAAAAGCAACTTAATAAAAGTAAATATGATGTTTGAAGATGGAGACTGTGGTTCATAACCTGATTTTGATTCTAAATGAGAATCACCCTGCATAAGGGAATCATACTACTCAATTTAATATTGAACATTTGTTCTTATACTCATCTCCCTGGAATATGTGCTTTATAAGTGTATAACATACTGCATTTGGTTTTAAAAACTCTTCCTATTTTTGTTTGAACTGTAAATGCAGTTATGAGAATAGAATAAAAGTTGCAAATTGTGCTGTATTGTCTGCCTTGTGGTTGGAACAATTCTGTGTTTTTCATTCCAGTGGTTAAAAGTGAAAGCCTGGAGCTTGGTGAGATGGTTTTATTTCCTTTTTGCACTCTGTTCTTCTACCATGAGTTGATATAGTCTCAGTTCCTCCTTTGTGAGACATGAGTGTGAGTAAGATTGGTGTGCTAAGGGCTGAGGATGTTTGTATCCTGTGTTGGAATTATAGTGACTATGAACTTGATTTGTTTATAAACTGTTGCATTTTGAGGTCCATTTCTGAAGAGCTACTTCTTATCTGGGATGTTTGTACTATGGACAGGGAAAGGACCTTTGAAAAATTGTAATAGCGTATTTCAGATAAAATAATATGGAAAATCTATTATATATTCTCCTGCTAGGAATATTATTATACTTGAAAGAAAACATCTGAACTAGTCTAAGCAGTTGCTCCCAACTAGCCCACATTTTTCCTTCAAAGACTGCAAATCTTGCTGTTCTAGTTCTTTGGTCAGGGAAAGCAAAATGTTTTTATCATGTGGAAACAAATAATGTAATTTACTTCAAATGTGGAGTTTCCTAACAACAATCATGATAGACACCTGTATTATTTTCAGGATATCTGTTATGTCCAGGTTTCTTTACTTGAAACGGGACTAGATTTTTAAGGTGAGATCTATTCCCCTCACCTCCCTTTTTTTAAGGAGAAGGAATATAATCACCCTGTAAAAAATTACTGAAGTAGTACTGAACTAGACTCCAGGGTTTTATTTCAGAAGGGTTTTTTTAGAAGTTAAATACTTTACTTTTTTTTTTTTTTTAATAATGGTGATCAGAAGTCAACAGGAGTTACTAGTTCATCTGCAAGAATGATACAGTAAAGCAGCTGCTTTATATGAAGCTTGTATGCCTAGGTGCTGTAACTTCTTTTTCATTGCTACTTCCCTTCAAGAGAAGTTTTAACAAGTTGTGTTCACGTCTCCACAGCACCCATTATTACTGTGCAAAGTATACTTTATACATGATATTTTACAAAAACTTGCATGTCATTTATCAAGTTTCTGCTAGTACTACTTACTGGGTAAGTCATTAGTGTTCCAAGTTCTTTGCTCTTTATCTGCAGAACATGGGTTGTTCTTGCCCAACAAGACCACCCAGCTTAGGTGGTCTAAGTTTTCTGTTCCAGGAAATTAGCATTCCCAGTCTGGTGATGCTCAGGCTATGGAAAGGTATGTTTAGTTCTCAATTGCAGCAGCAGACTTGGAAATTTTATCTGCTTTGAATGAGAGCACACTCCTCCTCTGCTTCTTGTCACCTGGTGAGTGAAACTGCATTTTTGTGGGCAAAAACTTTTATGAAGTACTGCCTCAATCTATATTCCTTTCAAGCCACCCTTTTTAAGCTAATTTTTATTCTGACTTGAAAACTGTTTGAGGATTTGACCTCCACTAAATGGTTAGTGACACTTTCAATTGCCAGAGCAGTTCACAAGTTTGGTATATGCCTTCAGCTCCAGTAAGCTGAGTAGGATTACCTATCTTTAATTTATATGGCCACCTACATAAGGCAAGCACCTTGAAGTTTCCCATCTTCTTCTGATTAGTATCAAAACATCATGGTTAATTCTTTGGGGTTTTCCCCACCTCCGTGACGAGTAGTAAATGATAAATCACTGAAAACCAGAAGAAACTGTGCAATTTCATTTACCTAGTGGAAAATATCTTTGTGATTTGAAGTATATATTTATAATCCTCTATTATAGAAGGTTTGTCACACTGGGTGCTTCTGAGAGATCCTTCATACCTTTGTAAAAGGATATTTTAATAACGAGCCAAAAAAAATATCCGCAGATGTTGTAGGCGTTTCTGGGGTTGGTTTTTTTTTTTCTGAAAGAAAAGTACTTCTTAAAGAACAAAATCAAGCGATTCATTTTAGATATAAGCTTAGCAATGGAACAGCATCAGTAATACAGTGATACGAAAAATTATGTTTTCAATCTGTTCAAAACTAATTGTCATTATTTAATGGAGCTCCGCTGTTCTGCTCTATCTGTCTATTAGCTTTTGACCATGCTGCTGGCTTTCATTCGGAGGGGCTTGGATGTGGATATGGCCATAGAGGCTTTCATAGATTGTGTCTCTGATTCATAGTCTGTCATTTTAGAGTCTCAGCTGTCTTTTGCTAAACCCAGGTATATCAGACTGAATGTACTGTCTGACTGTAACATTCATCCAAGTAGATAAACCACTGTGGCAAAACCTGAAACCTCACGATAATGTAGCAGATAAGAACAGAACATGTTATTTAGAGACATTCAGCTGTGTAACAAATACGTCTAAATCCAGAGTCCACAGTTTCAGTAGTGGCTTCTCTTAAGACTAGGATCTACAAAGTAGTCTTCTTTTAAATATTGCCAGTGGTGTCTCAAACTGTACTTCCAAAGTTATAATGTAATTACATTCTGGATGCATAGAATAATATAATATTTTTACCTATTAATTGCTGTGGCTGTTCTCCTAAATATAAATTTGAATGGTCTCATCTTCACTCCACTTGTGTATGCTGTTGACCTCCTATGGTTTTGTTGTTCTGAGCTACTGTTTCCAAGACATGTTCATATGTTACTCATATTGCTGTGACTCATCTGAGTAGTATGAAAAACTCATAGCTGACAGTAAGCATGAAAAAAACCTTCACTGTAAGTTAGTCACTGTCTGGCTTAATGTACGTACAATTTTATCCTAATATTTAATCTTATCTTTAAGGAGTCATTGTTATGCCCAGTCACTGTGTATTTTATCACAAAATTTTAATTTTAAAGTGGACTCATTTGCCGTTTTAACTCACAAAGTATACTGTTTGGTGTTGTTTGTATCTATATATAAAATTTAAAAATGTGTACTTTCTATAGGTAAGATGTATATATGAAAAATACAAATAGTATAAAAATACAAATAATTTCATAATTCCAGGTATTATATGATAATCCATCGCCATTTTAATGAACTATGTCAATGTATAACCAAAGCTAGATTTTAGTATTCTGATACTGCTTGCCTACAGAGTTATGCTGCAATGGTATGTATGTTAATTGTTAAATCTTAGAGTCAAACATATACGGTTCCTTGGCTTTGTCAGGAATTCAGCTGTCTATAAATACCCCTGCATTTGGGCCAAAATCATTGATCTGCTTAATGTTGTTTGGAGGTGAAATAAGAAGAATGCAATAAAAGTTTTTTTGTATAATATATTTAAGGCCAGACATTTATAACTTTGCGAATACCCAAGGAATTGGGACCAGCTGAACAGTATCTTCTTTGATACAGTATCTTCTTGAACAGCAGCTTCCATTACTATTTTTCCCCCTTTCAAACTTACAGAAATCCAGCCTTACCANATTAAATAAACCAAATGGCTCAGTCTTTGTGGGTGGATTTTCTACCTACCTTGTACATTTTTCTGCTACACTTCTTCCACTGTGCTCTTGAAATGGGGCACACAAAATTTTGTTCTTGCAGTTTTGAGAGCAGCCTGTGAAATGGAAAAGGTCTTTTAATCTCAAACATAATGCAGTCCTATTAGTATTTCCAGAGATAAAATTTGTTTTCTTTTTTGTTTTAAATTAACACTCTGAATGTTAATTTCTGGACAGTTTCTGTTTCTCTGCTGGCCTACTTTCATTTCTTATGTGTCTATTAATGTGTGGTACCTTGAAGGATATGATGTGCTGTTCCTGTTATCTCGTTAAATCTTCTTATTGAGTTTGGGCACTCTTTTTAAGTCACTGAAACATTTTTGAATTCTGATCTTCCTGTCCATCTTTTAGGCCCTTTTCTATCTGGAACATATATAAATTACAAAGAAAGCTAATGCATACGTACTGGTGGCCCACTAGAGGGAGAATAAACTAGTAGCTATGTTCTTTTCTGTGGGAGAAATATTTCACATGTATGCACAGGCTCCATCAAACACTTCTGTAATTATTACTGTCACATTCAGAAATTTATATCCAAACAGCAGTTAAATTTGATGAAAGTTTTAAGTCATCAGGGTACATGACACTGAATTTCAAGACAAGGTCAAGTTCTTCTCAGCACTGGTGAAGGTGTGTGCAGTGGGAGCGCATATATAGATGCAAACAGCTGGTATTGAGGAGCTAATAACCACTATATGTATTTGGTGAGAGTGACAACCAGAACTGGTCCAATGAACTGAATGGTTTTTAGCAGTGCAGCAAGTTAGGTAGGTTCCTAGAACATGTGAAATGCTTCAGTTTAATCTCTGGACTGCTCAAGATGCAAACCAGTGGTAAGTGTGATGATAGGAGACAAGCTTCACTAATGCACTAGTGCACACAGTGGTGGCTTTCTAAAACATGGGTTTTTCCTACATCAGAATTACAATTCTATGGATTTTTTTTAAGTAGGAAAAACAGACTGTTGAGGACATTCTGTTACGTTAAGTTAGGATTTCTCATTTGTGTCTAGGGAGGGGTGTAGATGTATAAATGATTAGCCTAAACAACTATTGATGTAACCGTCTGAAACTGAACAATGTTTTTACTCACTATCTTCTTGCACTGTTTTGCTTACACTCTGCCAGCCAATTTTTACAGTTCATAAGATGTCAATAGAAATGCTAAAGCAGCAGTGGTGGCCTTAGGCAGTCCAACAATATGGCATAAAAATAGATTGATGTTAGCAAGTGGCATACTGTCATAACCAGTTAATGTATCAGTTGTCTAGTTTTATTATCACTTGTATTTGAAAGGTGGTAAAAGAGAGGTTATGTAAAAACTTTCCTTATGTTTTATAATCTTCGTTTAAGAAAAACGTGAAATCCAGAATAGTTCAATTAACTTAAATTCTTTGAGCCCGAACATGGAGCTGATCTAGGCCAATTTAATAATCTCTCATTAACAGCCTTAAATTTCAGCATTATCACTAGGTATTTTTCTTGAAAAACAGTTTTGTAAGATGTAATGTGATCCTCGAATGAATTCGTACTTGTTGAGCATAAACCTAAGTACTGTTTGAATTTTAATGATCTTTCTAATAAAATGGGTTTACTTAAAACCAGAGTTTCTCTGCAGTATGCTGTTTTTTCAGATGGAGGTCAACAGTAGAACTGAAGCATGGAACACACTAAATATTTTAACTTACAGTAGCCTTGATTTAGCTGTTCGTTTTGTTTAGTATAAATTTCTTATTGTTAGCAGTAAATACACATAAAAAATGTGTCACAGAATTTGATGTATTACAGTATTTTCAGAGCAGAGGTAATGACTAGTAAGCACGAGTATTTCCTGAATTCCTCACTGAGAAGAAACTTAATATTCCGCTGACTTAGAACTGAACACATGCCTGTTTTGAAAACGGAGGACAAAGTGCAAAGCTATTGCAATCAGTATTAGTCACTTGAGTTTTTGGAAGTGCTTGGAAAAGTGCTTTGGGATTTGGACTTGATAATATTTTATAATTTTAGCCAGGGATAGTAAATGAGATTACTAGGAATTTCTTTGCTGCTCTTGCAAAGAAGAACAGCATCAGCTCTTCTTACAGAAGACATGGTTTTCCTTTCCTCAAGAGACTAAAACATTGGCAACCTAGGTTGCTCTTTTTGAGCATGCTTTTGAACTTAAAAACTGTGCTTGTAAATCTTCTCTGTTCACAATGACTAGATATGGTTGAAATGTCCAGTTTGTGGCAGTTTATAGCTGCTTTTTGTTTGCATAAATTCAACCATTGCTCTGATTTTTCAGAGGTACATTCTATAAAATGGATGGCAGGCCAAGACCAAATGCCAGTTACAGGACATTTGGCATTGCCTTCTGATTTTTTGTACTTCTATGCTGCTGTGACAAAACGTAACAGTGGACCATCAGTGTCAGTCTTTGTTTCAAAACTCTTACCTGAGCCCCTGCAGATATGCTTTGACTTCAGTCATTTTTACTCTCTGCTCATACTACCAGTTGCCCAGCTAGCAGTCTGGTGCTGAAAAATGGACTGACCCAGTACACAACTTGCACAACTGTGCAATCTTTTTTTGGTATGAGAATCCACAGATGAGTCTCCGTATCTGAAGCGTATAGGAACAGAATATGGACAGCAGAAATTCTCAGGGAAGTCTGAAGGTGGTAGTCTCTCCCTTCCTGCAAATTAAATTCCTTCGGTTGATATTGAAAGCATTTCCCAAAATCCACAGTTTTTCACGGTCGTTTTTGGAGAACTATAAATAATGGATATTTTCTTTTATTTTCAGCTTCTTTGTAACACTGGCCATGCTGAAGAAAAGCTAGGTTTTACCTATGACAGCATCATAATATGGTAAGTAGTAAAGAGCACTAGAACAATCCTAGGTGATGTCAGTTGTTTTGGTGCAATTAAATGAACTTCTTTTTTACTTTTGAACTAGTGTTTTGTATGTATAATGTGTTTGAAATCTCATCATGCAAGCAGATAGCCTGCAAATATTTTAATGAGTAAAATCAGAAATACATTATTCATTTTCGGGCAAACAGAGAAAACCCCTCCAAATTAGAAGTGTAGATTTCTTCAGTATATTCTTCACAGATGTAAAGGTACCTCTAAATATTTCAGTACTTGTAGAAAGCACTTCTAATAAAAATGTACATCTACAAAATATAGAGCATACTCTTGGTATAGAATCAGGATTTAAAGATCAATATTTTATGTTGTATTGGTATATATATGTCCATGTAGCACTGCTTTCTCCGCTACTGAAATGCCCTGTGTATATACTTTTAAGTGGAATTCCTATCTATTGCGTGGCCATTTCTGACTGTCAAATGTAACTGCATGCTTATTTCCCCGCAGAAATTGGTAAATTTGTCTTTAGGACCAGCACGGGTGACAAAAGCAAATAAGATCTAATATTTAATGCATTTTTGTGTTCTTTCAATTTAGATCTCACTTAAGAAAAAAAAGCATAGGAAAGCTAATTATTCTGAGCAGAATGTTGGGAAACCTTGTGTAATTGGTTATGGACATATTGTGAGTCATTTTCTTAACTAGAACTGTTGTCTTCATCTTTTTGACTAGCTGTATGTTTTCGTTGCATTTTCACTACTTAAAGATAGTGACACATATCTTTTTGGTAGCTTTTGCTTTTGAATGTTGAATCTCATGATAGTGTTGTTCTTTGTAATGGTTTCACTGCCAGTTCTTTAACTGGTCTACAGTTTCCTCATGAGGGCAAGAGGAGGGGCAAGTACTGATCTCTTCTCTCTGTTGGCCAGTTACGGGACTCGAGGGAATGGTCTGAAGTTGTGTCAGGGGAGGTTTAGGTTGGATATCAGGAAAAGGTTCTGTATCCAGAGGATGATTGGGCACTGGAACAGACTCCCTAGGGCAGTGATCACAGCACCAAGCCTGACAGAGCTGAAGGAGTGTTTGGACAACACTCTCAGGCACATGGTGTGACTCATGGGATTGTCCTATGCAGGGCCAGGAGTTGGACTCAGAGATCCTTGGTATCAAGAATACCTCTGGTATCAAGCCCCGCCTGGCTGGGGCCTGACCTGATCAGAGCAGCTCTGCTGAGAAGGACTCGGGGGGTGCTGCTGGACACGAGTCAGGAGTCCCATGTCCAGTCTTGAAGTCCAGAAATCCAGTTGTGTCCTGGGCTGCATCCAAAGCAGCATGGGCAGCATATTCATATTACAGGAAAGATGGTCATGAAACAATTCTTGGTGCTGGAAGTAGTAATCAGTTCATATTTATTTGCAGATGACAGGGCAGCCTTTCTAGTTTGTCTAGGTAACACCTGGGAGTAGGCTCCTGTTAAAGTGACTTACCCATGCCAATTAATCACCAAAAGATTCTGAAGATTTTTTGTCTTGGAGTAGCTGATTACCATGCATGGCAACCCTGGGATAAGAAAAGAAAAAAAAAAGCCCTTTGTAGAAGTAGAAATTCAGTCTCATTGGCTGAAGTATTTACATTCTTAGATGTCTGGTGAAAAATCCTACTAGAAAATGTCATCGGGAGATTGAGGATTCCCACCCCACCCTGCATGTGGTTGAAGAAGAGGGATGAATCTCTTGAGGGCCTTCAAAAGGGCAGTGTGCTACTTCATGCCTTCTAACTCCATTTCTAGAGTTCTTCCATATTTTGTTTCTTCTTACCTACCTTATTCTACCTGTTAATTTTCTTGGACTAATATTGTGCTCAGCTGCTTTGTCAAATAACAAATTGTGTACAGGTTTTGGTTATGTGTCATTTCATGGATGTACAAGTTGTTATTTGGGGGAAAAATTGGTTTGTGGCTTTTTCAGATTAATATATTGCCTACATCTGCTGAAGGCTTGCCTTCTAGGTTGCACATGAGAAGACCTGAAAGTCAGACAATAAGTTCAGAACATTTATTTTTAAGAATCATACTTTCTGTCTTAAATGAGTAAGTAGTAGCTGCATGTCAGATGGTGAAGTCTACCTGCTGCTTAATAGTTGTTTGTCCCTCTTGTTTTCTTCATTGTAGTCTGAGGTTAGCTTTACTAAATGAAGCAAAAGAGGTGCGAGCAGCAGGATTGCGAGCCCTCCGCTATCTTATTCGAGACTCCAGTATTCTCCAGAAGGTGCTAAAGTTAAAAGTGGATTATTTGATAGCCAGGTAATTTTTTTTTCTTCTTGTAAATTGTGAAGTTGTAAATCACTTGCTTTTTCATGGTTGAGACAGATGAGAAGTGTTTTCATATTCTCTTATGTTCTTAGTAAGTAGTTTTGTAAAAGACATTTTTTCTTCAACAGAGTGATAATCCATCACACTAGCCAATCCAAACAAAATTCTGTCCTGATATATGATATATTACAAGTAATCCAAATAATTTCTTCTTTTAATCATAAATGCCATTAACTATAAATTAAGAAGTTTGAAATAATTATAATTTTCATGTTTTAAGTTATTGTATTAAGTTGTTTGATTCTTTGTATTATCATGGTGCTGCAGAGCCTCCAGTACAAAGTCAGAGCTAAAAAGTCGTTCATGTCCAAGATTTTGTCGTCTAAGTATAACCGATGACACAACAGAAAAATCCCAAAGGGCAAACCAACAGTGAGATAATACAATCAGTGTGATGAATAGATGTAAATAGTAGCATTTCTAGTACTTCCTGTAATGAATTTTTTTATTTAATATGCTGATAAATATGTGTGTGAATTTCTGTTTATAAATATACGCATGTAGTCTTAATTAAATAGCATGTGTGCTGTTTAATTTTTGTGGAGCAAAAGGGCTTTTCTGATCTGAGAACACTCAGGATGTGTTGATGTGAAACATTACAAATACTTGGTTTTGGTCTCATTTGCAAATGCAGATGCAGCTATCTTGGAAAATAATTGTTGAGGCATTATGCTTTGCCATTTTATATTTGAGAACATTCTACTTACTTAATTATAATGAAAATAACTGGGAAAATATAAACCAAAGCTAATTGACCTATCATGATGAGTATGCTTGCTGAAAAGCATAGTTTTAAACAACAAAGTTTTCTTTTTCTTTTGTATTCATATGCATAAATATTACCTTGAGTTGTTAACAGTTAAGGTGAAAGTTACTGTTGTTATAAACGAAATGTATTTTTTAACTTACTTTAGGTGCATTGACATACAGCAGAGTAATGAAGTAGAAAGAACACAAGCACTTCGATTAGTCAGAAAGGTAAAATCTCCTGTGTATGATTGTATCTGCTGTGCCACTCAGGTGTGCTGACTCCTGGTTGTCTCTATCAGTAGTGCTTTTTCACAGTCTCTAATACCTTGCTTTACCTTTATCATGTAATATAGCTGATAATTGAAAAGACAGGAAAAAAGGTAGTGAAGAGACTTGTTTTGATTTTACAGTTTTACCACTTAGAATGGCTGGTGGGCTAGAAGAATCTTGCTAATTTTCTCTTGATAGGGGTGATACTGGACAAGGTGTGGGAAACAGTTATCAAAGAGTGAATGCAAGGGCATAAAAACAATATTAAGTTTCAATATTGAAATTATGATGACTTCATTGTGTAGTTTGTTTAAGCATCTGTGAGTCAGAAATTGGGAAGTTTTCTGCCATGTGAGAAATGAGACAAATTGTCACTGAAGTAATCATTCAAGGAATGCTTATAGACTTACTGCTTTGTTTGTGGCAGTTAATGCTATCCATAGGATTTTGTCTCAGATACTCAATAAAACATGGTTAGTATGTGATGGTTTCTGTATTGTGTACCCATGGGTGTAAGATTTGAAAATATGGTAGCTGCATTTTCAAGTTCATCGTAGAAATTGGAGTATAGAGATACTAAATGTATTCAGGAAATGTAGTATTCTGCCTTTCTGCTGGACTTCATTGTTCTTTATTGTTCTTATATTCTTTTAAAAACTACCAAAGACTGGAGTAAAGTTTGAGGTATTTGAAGAATGGTTCCCCAGGACCACTGTCTGTTAAATCTCTTTTAGTATTTTAAACATATGCATATATGTTTTCTGTCTTACAGAAAATACAGTGTACTTGATTAATAATTGTGCTAAAAAAGCGAGTTTTAAATATTAAACACGGCTACCTCCTCCAAACCCAAACAAACAAAAAAGCCCCACTATAAAGGAACAGGTCCTTGAGGAACTTGCACTTTATAAAAGTTCTTTGCTAATCTACTTTGAAATAAGAGCTTCAGTGTAGACTCAGAATAACGTAAATCAGAAGATGGAATGGAAACACATTCATAATTGGTTTTATTTGGGTCAAAAAATTGTCCTCATTATTTCTGGGCTTTTTTGAGCATTTCCTACTTGAGCAAAACCTTCTGTCTTGCATGAAAGAAGAGATGGCAAGAGAAACAAATCTGTTAGTTTGAGCTGAAAAAATGATGGTCGAAGAGAAACATTAAAGAAATCATACAGCTGACCCTTACTGGTCTTTTTCTCCATTGTGGTGCAAGGGTACTGGTGTGCACCAGGTGTGTGCATCGAATGCACAGGCTGTGCAGCCATGCTTGCGGCTCCTTGATGCTGAGAACTGTGTTGATGAAAAGCCTTTTCTAGCATCTTTTGCTACTTACCTATGACATTCTGTTTTCTTGAAAGGCAGTGTCAGACCAATAAAAAGCCACCCAGCCTGGGTACCAGTAAAGTTAACAGCTTTCTCATGTGCTGTCTAGGCCACAGCAGTGAAGCATGCATTGGTGTAGAGCAGTCAGTACTTGAGAAATTCTCTCACAGGGAATACTGTGCTTTCTGAATAGCACATTCTATATTTTCACACTGTCTTTTTGTTACCCTGCTCTTTTCCTTTTTCTACCTCTCTCATCTCCCTCAGTGTCTCAGACTTAGTGATTTTATGCCAGGATTCCTAAAAGATTATATAAAGGTTTAGAAGGGGAGAATGAATGGCAAATAAATCGAAAAAAGCTAACAAATTTGTCATCAAATTTACTGTGAAACTGAACTGGGTTTTTCCAGTATCACAGAAATACTGTTTTCAGTTTCAAGATTTGGCTCTTTAACCTTATCTTCAGTAACAAAATGTGTGTGATAACTTCATAGATTAAAATTAAGACTCTTTTCTTTCTTTTCATAGAGAAGACCAACAAAATATAAAATCTTAATACTGCTTTTTGAATGTAGAAAAGGCAGTCATAAACTTTGTTTTGAAAATATTAGGTTAAAATGGGGTAGGAAGACTTGAAAAAATCTAATTTTTAAAACTTGATGTCCAGTAGTTTTGGAAGGCTGAGTGCTTGCTGCCTGTTTTGACTGTAATCACCTCTACATTTCCTAGTAAAAGCTTTGCAATTTAGTAATATCTTCACCATGAAAAGGATGGCATGAAGTTGCTTTGGGAAGCATTTTTCTATGTAATAAAAGTCAGTAAGACAATTTTTTAATGATTTAATAGTTCGGACGTTTTCTTTTTAAAGCAAAAGTCAGGGTTAGATGCAGTGTGAACCATCTTCTTTCTTCCTCTTTTCTAAAGGAGTCTTAAAAGACCAACTTCATAGTCTTTATTACTTATTTCATCTTAGCTACTTGTAAGTAGCTTTCCATTACCTGTCCTTGGTCTTTAGAACTGCATTTTAATACCTAGAGCAGATACAAAGTAAATACAAAAATTCGTTTATTCTACTGATGTATTTAGAATTGAGTATTACAAGAAACCTTTCCTTCTCTTGTCTTATAAACAAAGACAACGAAGCAGAACAGCTTGTGTCCTCACAGGCTGCACATGTCAATATCAGTGGAAAACAGGTTGCAGTTTTGTAGAGTGGATTGGTGCACCTATTCTGTTGCTTATTCTTGTTTCTTCTTGCCAGTGTAAAAGTGAAAGACTGTGTGGGTGGGAGAGAATTTGTTTTTTCTTTAAAGTCCTATCTTAAAGCTTCCTATTTTGTCGGCATTAACATTATGTATAACAAGAAGCTTCTCAAAAACTTGTATTTAAAGATAGATTTGTTAAAACTCTTCCAAAATTTTGCTCGTAATAATTGATTCAGTCTCATTTTAACATCTCTACGAAAAAAGTTAAAAAACGAATCATCTTTGCACAAATATCTGTAACACATCAAAGGGAGATGTAAAATGGATATAGGACAAAATGTTTTTGGAAGAATTAGGAAGATAAGCCTGGTTTTGTTGGAAACAAAGAAGATGATAAGCAAAACCATGGGAAATCAGCCTTGAATTTCTAGGTGTTTGATGGATATTGAGTATTTTTTAATGTCTCATTTTTGTTTATTAGTGGAGAAAAAAAAGTGACACGGCTGAGTGGGCAATAAAACATTGCGCTGTTCCCTTTTTAGGCAGTCAGACAAAAACCTGCTTCCTCCTTAGTAATACATCTGTTTAGTGATATTTTTGTTCCGGAAGGATATGTGTATTTAGTTTTCACAATTTGAAAAAATGTGAACAAGCAGCTCCTCAGCCTTCGCAATCAAAGCCTCACTTGGGGGATGGTGAAGAGTTGGTGGTATTGGTTGCTTGTTGAGGAGTGGCTTTTGTTACCTTTAGTGAGTACACACAGGGCCTTGTTCTTTAATCTTGGGGGAATTCTGAGTGTCCCAGAGTCAGAATTTCCCCAAGCTGGCTGTCCTCCCAGCTGAGGCTTTCCATGGCACAGAACGACCTTTAAAGTAGATGAGTTTGTAGTCTACTCTGTGTCATTGGATAATATTCTTTGTCAATAAAGATATTCTTGGGTAAAAAACTGTGATAAAGGTAGTCTTGATTCTCAATGCTACAGTCATCTTTTAAATTCTTTCTTATTATGATAAAATATAAAAATAAAAAACTGAAGCCGGAAGAGAATGGTAAAGTAAATTGACAAACCAATTGAAATTGAAAAAAGTTTCAGGAGCAAAATAAGTAGTTGTGAAGATTTGCCAGATACAACCAGGTAACAGATGGACTGGTCCGTCTAACTGTTTGTATGAAACAGAATGCTGGTGAATATGTAAGTGTATTTAGAGAAATATGAAGAAACTAGAGGGCTTTTTCTTTGCTTTTTGGCAGATGATCACTGTGAATGCTTCATTGTTCCCCAGTTCTATTACTAATTCTTTGATAGCAGTTGGAAACGACGGTCTTCAAGAAAGAGACAGAATGGTTCGAGCATGTATAGCCATTATCTGTGAACTAGGTAAAAAAATTTTTCTTAATTTGTGTTCGGTTTTGATGTAGTTGTCATTAACACTATTTTTTTAATAATGAGTTAGATGTTAAGTGTTCTTATTATCAGTTTCATGGATTTTAGTTATTAGCATGATATAAAACAAAATTACTTAAAATCTGTTTATGTATCATACGTGAAGATCTCAGGTTTTTGTCTTTCCTTCAAGACTTGACAGTTTCTGATTTGCCTTAAAACCATTTCTCTACTGCAGTTGATGTTTCTTAAATTAATGGATTTGAAATAGGGAGAATTCCATACACATGATGCTGACAAATTTAGAAGAGCTCAGAGAACTACAAAGTATCTTCCTTTTTAAAAAGTTTTGGAGTGGGTACTGTAGGTTTTGGGACGGTAGTTTTTACTAACTCCCTAAACTTTCATTTGGCTGCTGATTTTTGGAAGTTTTTTCAAAATCAATTAGTGGGAAATAACTTAAGCAATTTGTTTTCAAGATTAAAACTTGTTTTAAAGAAATAAACAAAATAAACAAAATGTTACTCTTGTATTTCAGTATAAATATTTTATCTATCTCAGTCCAGTGAAGCATGAAAACTCTTTACGGGGAAATCCAGGAACTACTATATGGAAACTTGGTTGGGAATTAAGTTGGGAAATGGCCATATGCTGGACACTGAGTGACCAGTATTTTTGTATGTGATAAATGAATCCAAAATCTCAATGCATTGCTAATGTCAGCCAGTTCCATTAGAAGCTTTACACGTGCCTCAGCAGTGTTCAGGATGAGTAAGATACGCATGCTAAAGAGATGACAAGTTTGTCATAGGCCGTGAAATGTTTGATCTTCAATCACTGGCCAAAATGACTTGTTTTCCTTTATCTAGCACTTCAGAATCCTGAGGTGGTGGCTCTTCGGGGTGGTTTAAGTACCATCTTGAAAAATGTGATTGATTGTCAGCTAAGCCGAATAAACGAGGCTCTGATAACTACAGTTTTGCACCTCATTAATCATCCAAAGACCCGACAGTATGTGCGAGCAGATGTAGAATTAGAGGTAAGTGCAGTTTTACTTGTTTAGTGACAGAAATTAAACATTGTATTACGCATTAAAATGTTTCATTTTTGTCTCAGATTTCCTCTGTGTTAGTGCATAGTGTCTAAAAGATAGTGTTTCAGGCTAAGAGCCCAAGATTTATAAAGCAGGAATAATGACAGTTTGGAGTGGGACTGTGGCAATAGTGATTTAACTGTATTTTCATGTGAAAATAATGCATGTCTTTCTTTTGTTTAGCGAATTTTAGCCCCTTACACAGATTTTCACTACAGGCATAATCCAGACACAGCAGAAGGACAACTCAAGTAAGTGTTAGTGCTGCTACTTGTGCTGTCAATTATGTTCATTGCATTGGAATTGAGCTGTATTTCCTTCCAAATACTAGATTTCTCGAAGTTGAATTTAGTAGGCCAGAGTGCAGCTTCCTAAAATACTGTTAAGCATTTAAGATTTAAAAGTGCTTGTTTAGCCTAGAGAGGAGAGGGTTGGGGGACACCTTCTGCTGAATAGCAGCCTTTTTACTACCTATGAAAATGCTTTCAAGGTGAGGTAGCCGAGGCCCTTCATGGTGGTATAAAGTGGGAGGACAAGAAGCAGCAGAGACAAATTGAAGCAAGAAAGATTTCAACTTGATAAATGGGGCAGACGGGGATGATTTTATGTGAGGCTGATCAAGAGTTAGAGTAGGTTGCCCAGAGAGGTCCTGCAGCCTTCATTCTTGAGTTTCTAACACCAAATTGGATTAAGCCTTGAGTGTTTTGCAGGTATTTCAAGCTGAATTACAGAAGCTTGTATACCTCCCAAAGCTCTGGATACTGTAAAAGGGGTGTGTACTACACACTGCATTTGCTGAGTTCTTGCAGAGAGCTTGAACTAGACGACCTTTAAAGGTGCCTTCCAACCCAAACCGTTCTATGATTCTGTAATCTGGCCTAGTCTAACTGTCGACTTTTTGTGCAGTAATTTAGACTAGAGAGAAATGTCCTGATATAGCTTCCAACTTGAATTATTCAGGATTTTTTAATTATCAGGTGGGGTAGGTTAGATGGTTAGGTATAGGTAACTGGATAAGGTCCAAATCTTTACTTCTCTGCTGTAGACTTAGTGTCAGTGGAGGTGCAGAGTGATTCATCTGACCCCTATAGGGGTTTACTTCTCGATGTTATCGTCCTCCTGTGGAAACTCCTCTGGAAGAGGAAAAGTAACAATGCTTAAAAATTCTGAACTTTTTCTGTGTATATATACATTGTGTAATTATATACATTGTGCAGACATAAAATATTTCTATTACTTTGGATTTTATCCTCCATCTAAAATCTCAGTTAACTACCTTTTACAATTACTGTGGTAGTAATAGTGTTTGTTTGATAATTATTACCTGCATTGTGACATTTGTTGTTTTATTGGCAGAGAGGACAGAGAAGCACGATTCCTAGCTAGTAAAATGGGAATAGTGGCAGCATTTCGATCATGGGCGGGTAAGATTTATTTGTTTGAAACTGGATAATTGGAAGTGTGATTTTATTTTCTAGTATAAATGACAAAAGATCTGTCTCATTTGACATGTCTAATTTCTGTCAATACCTTCCTACAATGCTACTTAATATGTGTTTTGATACTGTAAAATTGGAGGATGCATGCTTAGTTTTCTTAGACTCCTGACAAGGCACATCTTTTCCCCTCCCTGTGTAAAATGCCTTATAAACTACATCTTGATGGTCGTTCTTGGAATCTGTTGGGTGAAAGGATGTTTAAAATAACATCATATCATAAGAATTTGACTTTGCGGTGGTTCTGCCACTGTAAATGAAATCTTTTTGTCTGTGTTAAGAGATATTGGCAAACAGTGTCATTAGCACCTGCTTTTACCAGCTGCCAGAGCTGAGGAGAAATTGCAAATGGACATAGTTTGCAATTTTTCATGAAAAAGACATTTCTAAATCAAAAAAGTAGTTTTTTTCATTTTACTAAATCCTTTCTTTGCAGTATTAAAATACGTAAGATGAAGGTTCTGCCTCAGGGACTGCTTTTTCTTTTAGTCAAGACACACTGTCTGGCAAATTTAAATCAATTAATATAGACATTGACCAAAATTTTGAGTGGGATTTTTCCAGGCTATACTTAGGCTGTTTTGTGACACTATTTGTGTTATTTTTTAAGTTCTGAAAATGATCACTAACCTAATTTTAATGTCCGCATATCCTTCAAGTTTCTTGTGTGTTCTCACATGCGTGGAGAGGAAGTATGTGACAACTTTGAAACTTCCAGGAAATAGTTTCTGATAGGTGTGTTACTGCATCTTCCTACACTCAGGCACTTAGATCTAACAGCTGTTAGAATTCACCTGAGACTAAAAGGAAATGAATAATTTGTTAGGTTAAGGTACAGCTTTTGATTCAAATTCCTCGCAGTTCTGCTAAGATGATGAAAACCTTTCAGGCTTAAGAGTTACTTGTTACAGACAGTTTTGTCTTTTTCTCATTTCTTCCATGCATATATTGTTTTCACACACAACTTTTAAGTACTGTTCACAGTAGGAAGGACTACAGTAGCAATATTTTTTAATGAGGATATAAAGTTTTGTGATTAGGAAGTTTTTTTAAATACTCTTGATTGGGAAGGAGATGATATTATAAACATGAAAATGTTTATGATTAGTAATTTTTTTCATGTGTGTTTGTTTTCAAACTGGAAATCTAATTTAACAATGTGTCTATTGTCCTTTCTTTCATTGATGAGGGAATTTTATTATGCATGTAATGTTTTCTAGGTATTATCAGCCTGTGCAAACCTGGAAATTCTGGGATTCAGTCTCTTATTGGGGTACTGTGTATACCAAATATGGAAATACGGGTAGGTGGTGAATATTTAGTACTGATGTAGAAATAATATTTGATATTTTAGTTTTTCTTAACTTTTTAACAATTTAGTGGTTTAAACACAGACACCAGTTATGAGACAGCTGTCCTCAAGTTTATTTAACCCCTAAGTTCAATTCTGTAATTCTCTTATAAAATTCCTGTGAAACTGGGAAGCACACCATGTATATGTGACAGAATGGAGGAGAGAAAAGCACGTAAGTTAATTTTTACTCTCACAAATAAAATAAGTTTACAGTAGCTGCAGTTGCAAGTTTAAAGCATAGTAATCAGAGTTGAATTCCAGATAAATAAAAACATTTCTTCACAAATTAAACTTACTAAACAAAAGTTAATGGTGCCAGATGTTACTGTTCTAAAAATCTGCAATCCAAATAGCCTGAACTGCTATAAAATTCATAGTGACAATAAGGGACAGCTCACAAGTAAGAAAGCCACGTCCCCTATCCTTTCTTCTCCAGTTTTTTCAGTTTGTGAAAAAAACAGTGCAACAAATGCACTAGTGTTAGCACTCTAGAAGTCTCAAGTTTGGTATTAATAGGGAAAAAAAGGACAATTTTGTAAATCTGTAAAATTCCTGTTGTGTTATGTTTTCTTTGGTAGCGCGGTCTGCTTGAAGTTCTCTACGATATATTTCGCCTTCCTCTTCCTGTTATTGCAGAAGAATTTATTGAGGCACTTCTCAGTGTAGGTAAGTATTTTAAAAGTTCACATAAGAATTCTCTCTATTAAGCTCCTGTACAAATTTGAAACCTTTGCTGTCTCCCATATATTGTAAATTGCCTTAGTATTGTTTTATCACCGAATTTATTGGGTGCTCTGAAGTCCTGTTTAAAATTCATTATCATCTGTTAAGTGTTGTAAGTTTGATGAAAGATCAGCATAGTTAGGCATTAACACAAAAGACTAAGGTCAGCACTACAAATTAGACTTCTTTGAACTGTTAGGAGTGTTCAGAATTGTAGATGTGTTAGTGAATACTACAGAAAAGTTAATAGTCACTCTTTTCTATATATTGTCTGTCTGTTAGCTGTCCCCACTGCCCTTAGACTTCTGCTTTTTTGAGGGCAAGTGAATGCTTTTTCATGTCTTAAATTTAACCAAGTCAGTATTTTAGCTTTAGAATTACTCCTTTGTAAACCCAAGAGTATTCTCTGCTTTTTTTAAACCAAATAAATCATTCTTCGTTGCAAACTTGCTACTTCCATATATGGACGCACCTTGTAACATTTTAGGTGCTAATGGTATTTTCTGTTAAACACATTTAATGTATTTATGAATTGGAAATGTCACTGGTTTTGTTGACACTTAGATACAACCGTTGTACTAGTTTTCAAGGTACCCTTGCTTTGTTCAGGAGTGTGGATTACATGACTTTAGTTAGAGATCCCCTCTGACAAAATTTTCTGTAATTTGAAACCACCTGAAATAATATTTGGGGGCAAGGATTATTGTTTACCTACTGACCACTGTCAAAATAATACTGTGAAAGCCAATGTTATGATTACCATGGTCCATATTTTCTTGTTCTAGATCCAGGCAGGTTTCAAGACTGCTGGAGACTTTCTGATGGCTTTGTAGCTGCTGAGGCTAAAACTGTTTTACCCCATCGAGCCAGATCAAGGTGAGGATTTAATGAACTTAGTCTAAACCTTTTCTTGTTTTATTTTGTGGTAGTGTGGACAAAACTTTTCTTTTTTTCTTGCAGGAACAATAAGAAATGTGCTTTCTAAATTGTTTCCATACTTCTTTTTCTCCTTAGGCCTGATCTCATGGATAATTACTTGGCTTTAGTGCTTTCTGCTTTTATTACCAATGGACTTCTAGAGGTAACTAATGACTTTCAGTTTTAATAGATTCTTGCTACTTTTTTCCCTACAAGAGTTGAAGTAAGATGTTACACATTAAATGTTGTAATAATTTTTTACTCTTTGAAGGGTCTGGTTGAAGTGATCACAAGTAGCGATGACCATGTGTCTGTTAGAGCAACTATCCTTCTGGGAGAACTTTTGCACATGGTAAATACCACTTTTTTGTAACTACCTGTAAATAGATATTTGCTATTATGGCATTTAATTTGTATTCCAAGCTTGAAACATGTAGTTTTCATCTGAATAGTGGATTAATTTAACATTACATTGTCTGGCACTTCATATATTAAAACCAATATTAATCAATAGGAAGACTGTTTGGAAAGTATTGAAAGTGCTAGGATCTCTGTTCCAAGGATATCTGCAACTCTGACTCTTGCCAGGATGCTTTCTTGCCATTGTAGCAGTTGTATTTTTAAGCTGGAATTCTGCAAATGCACCCATCAGTGACTGTGTTTGGGAAAAGGACCATTGCTAATTTTTGCTTTTCTTAGTATGATGCTCAGTAGGCCTCTGACATTGTGTTTAGCTTTCTGCTTCACAGGGTAGGCAGATGAAAATTTTATCCTACTCAGCTTGATGTGGTTTTGGTACTTGATGTTACTCGTTCAGGCAACTCCATCTTGGTAGAATGCTCCTACTGCAGGGAAACTTCAGCTTCATTCCACTTCTGTTGACCTAAGATAGCTTTTACAGTACCTTCTCTCTCTTAAACTGATCTTGTACTGGGATGATAATAATGTTTTCATAACCACTCCAGTGCTACATTTCAGCCTTTGCTTTGTATAATATTATATGCTATTTTCTGGTTTCCTGAATGCTTTTGGTAGTGATTGTTGACTCATATCGGAGTATGCAAAAATTTTTTGATTTTCTGAAGAGGTGGTCTGTTAATCAGATATGACTACTGTTTATCAAAAACTGAAAAAATACTTACATTTTTATTCAGTGTTTGTAAATGTAAGTAATTTCTTTATCCTTCTTGTTCTTTAGTTTCCAAAAGTATTTGCAGAACTACCTATCTTTATTAAAAGCAGTTAAATGTCTAATAACTTAGAAAGTTATATTAATTAATCAGGGGGGTTTTGTGCCATAATGTTTTGTAGATGTCATCCGCTTTAATTGGATTTCTGATTTTAAGGTTTTTTAGTAGTTTTATGTGCGTGACATAAGCATATCTGATGCTCTGGAAGTTTTTGCATGTTACTACTTAAACTCCAATGCAAACAATATGTATTATAACACTCTGAAATCTGAAATTGTTTCAAGTTAGTTTCTAGTGTAATTCAGGTTGATTAGTTAGATCACAAATTCAAAATGGTGTGTGTAATTACGCTCTGACATTAAGCAAAAGGTAGGTTTTTTGTCATAAATGTTTGAAAATCTTGTGAGAAGTGGTAGATTCTTTAAATGTTGATCTGAAAAGGATGTATGAAATTGTTGTACTAAGTTATTCTAACTGGTCTTCTGTTGGGTTTTTTTTTGTAGGCAAACACAATTCTTCCTCATTCTCACAGCCATCACTTGCACTGCTTACCAACACTGATGAATATGGCAGCATCCTTTGACATCATGAAAGAGAAAAGACTGTAAGAATTCTATGTTACATTTAAAAGCATAAAGCTCTGTCACAAAATGCTATCTTCTGGGTACTTTACACAATTTAAACCTCCTAATGGAAGAAGTCAAATAATTTGATAGATTCACATGTCTTTATTATGTATTTCTTCAACTCTGTGTTCTTAGTTGCTTTTCTTTGTAGACAACAAATTGAGTGTGTTGGGGTTTTTTTCATAGGGAAATGTATTTGTTAATTATTCTTGCCATTTCTGATCTGTCTTGTCAGATGAGTATTCTGATAAATGCATCACAGTGTTCTGTCTTTCATTGTGTTGCCAGTGATAAATTACAGCATTTTTCCAAACTGCTACTATGAAGTAATAAATGCTGCTTGTAGACTGCTTCCTAAAAGTGAGGTCCTCTTCTGGTTTTTAGTTTTGAAGGTTTCATGTATGTCAGTAGAAGATTTTGATACGCAGCGACACTGTTAGTTTTCATAAAAGGCATATCTGAAATTTCAGGAGAGGATATTCACATGGCCAGAGTGGTGGGATGAAAGGAGGGATAAAGAGCAGAAGTGAGATGCTTGTGGGTTACCTGCAATTGTTTTGCTTTTTGGCATTCCTGGACATACCTATTAGAGTAGTAAGAATTCCCATTTCTGTTGAAAGAAAATGATTCTTTAGAAGTAGTATTTTTTATTTGGGCATCTTGGCATTGGTCAACACTCTGCTCTATTTTATAGTCTGAAAAACGGTGATCCGTGTTACAGATTAAATTTAAATAATTTAGATAAGTGACCAAATACAAAGGTATTTGTTTGAAAATAAAATAAAAGAACTCTGCTACACTATGAGAGTTTTTGTTTATGGGGAAGAAAAGATAGATTTAACTCCTCATTTTTAGATTTCCTTATTTTTATTTGCTCAGTAATAGGAGGGATTTTTTTCTGCTACCTCTATTTTTAACTAACTGGTTATGCCCTTGTTGGCTGTCATTTATGTTACTCCCCATCTTTTCCCAGAAACCTTACATGCTGTTGCTGAACTGTTTAGATGTAAGAGCGGGAAGTCTACTCTTGATACTCCTGCCACCCTTGTGGGGAGGCAGAGCGGATGAGAATATATGAGAGACACTTTATTACTCTAAGTTGAAGCTAGCGCCCTCAACTTCCTACTTTACTGAAGGGTGTTGATCTACTGTGACATCTCCTGATGGAAATCAACTTTACAGTGTCCTCTCTGAACTGTGACAGACACCGCTAATTGCAGAATAGAAGTTACCAGTAATGATAATACTTCAATGCTAGAAACTTTAAAAGATAATTTTCTGTATTATTTCCGTTTGAGTCTGAGTCTTGTGGATGTATAAAAACATGTCTCCAGAAAATAATTTTATTCCTATTTGCTTCAGAATTGTTGGTCAGAGCTTTCTTGAGCTGTTTACTCAGGTGGTAGTGGTCCTCTTTAGTCTGATAACAATTGCCAAATACTAATTATAGTATTTGTTTTTTCTATTAGGCGAGCAAGTGCAGCACTCAACTGCTTAAAACGTTTTCATGAGATGAAGAAAAGAGGCCCTAAACCTTACAGCCTCCATTTAGATCATATTATTCAGAAAGCAATCTCAACACACCAAAAAAGGGATCAGTACCGTGTGCAGAAAGACATCTTTATTTTAAAGGTATTATGATAATTCCTTTTTCAAACCTGAATTTGACATTGTATTTTGGAGACTGGGATCCTGCCCCCCCCCCAAGCTTCACTCACATAATTCAGAGTAATTTGTGTGGTTCTTCGTAGTAGTTTTTAATCTCATTTGTCTTGCAGGTACTTGTGGATACTAAATTCCATTTCTAGAAACTGAGGAATGAAATTCCAATAATTTTTAATGCTGTTTGCGACCGGTTGTGATCTCTTACTTTTAGATTCTTAATGCAGTACTATAACCATACAATTTACCTTCAAGTGTACATTACTGTGAAACACAGCCCTTTTAATAATTTTTACATGAGTGGTAGGTGTATCATGTGGCAAGACTAAAAAAGTTGATTCAGGGAAATCTATTGTATTTTTCCATGTCTGTATTCCAGGATACAGAAGAAGCACTCATCATGAATCTTCGAGACAGCCAAGTTCTCAATCACAAAGAGAACCTTGACTGGAATTGGAATCTAATAGGGACCATACTGAAGGTGAGCTTACAAAGGCTGTGATAATATGTTGAAGAAATTGTTTGGGGAAAAAGTCTGTTTCACATGTGAGCTTTGACTTTCTAATATTAATTCCGCAGTACATCTAATAATTTGTTTTATTTCAGGAAATTAGAATCTCCTGGGTTTAGTCAGTGCTCATGTAGTCTCTTTGTATACAACCCTTAAACTGTATTCAAAAATGCACTACAGTTAAATTCACGGTTCTGCTAAGAAGCATGTATTAAATGTTATATGTCTTTATTTTTATAGAAATCAGTTTTACAGAATTAGGTATATTGTCTTTAAAGCTGCTAATACTTCACACTGCAGAGGGATACTGCTATGTTTAGATTCGTAGCAGATTTTTTTAAAATAATGTGAGCTGAAGGTTATAGTAAGAGATGGGTTCTAGATCAAACTTCAGATGCTTAGACTGAACCACATATGGAAACTTCATTGAATGTTTTGAACTTATGCAAATACTTCTGTAGCATCAATTTCATTACAGAATTAATTTATTTTTACAACATAAAGGAAATACCTAATGGGGTGAGTGGCATTGTTGTAAATATATTTAAATATATTAAATATATTTAATGCACAGATTTTAAGATACTAGCTCTTTTTGTAAGCAGAAAATATACTTTGTTTGACTAAGAAAACTTTCTGCGTGAGTACTTAGTATAGTCTTCAAACCAAAATTGCTCCAAAATGTCATTCTGTGCATCAAAGCCATCCTTCAGCTGAGTAGCGTTCTCTTACTGTCTTCTTTACTGTGTTGTTACAGAGATGGTGAAAGTACAAAAAAGAATTAATGGTGACAGTCATAATCAAGACTATGTTGTTTTTTTGAAAAAAAGAAAAGAAACTAAATATTTCTGTGCCTTTTTTTCAGGGACCGATAAAGTTGAAAGAGCAAGAATCTGTCTGGTATAAAGACCTGAATATGTATATGACAGTAGCTTTGCTCCACCAGATTTCACTGTTTACAGACTTTTTTACTGCAACTATAAGATTTACTGATAGATAACTATTATTAGTCATAGATACTTTTACCTTTGATCTTTAATTCAGTATTAAAGATATTATCAGAAAACTGTTTTTCAGAATCTGTTAATTAGCCTGTGTCGTATTTTGACAGTGGAAGCCTTATGTAGTTGACCACTAGTGTGTTTTGGGTTTTATTAAACTGAAATTTACATCAAACAGCCAGTTTCTCTGCCATCTCAGACCTCCCCGAAAATGTGTTTTCTACTGCCTTGTCAAAGAGTTCCTAATGTCTGAAAACTGGGGACTTCTTCCGGAATGAGAAGTGTGTGTGTGTTTTCTGGCTTATTTCTAACCATTTCTGTTCCTGTTAAACTATGTAACACCAGCATAAATGTTACCAGAGTGGTCATCTTTAGTCCTCTAATGAGCAGGATCCGATTCCAGTGTCTCAAATTTGTTACGTCATGTGGCTACTCACCTCCCCCTCGTCTGTTGCAGCCTTGTGTCTGTGGAGCATCAGCTCTCTAACCAAGTCATTGTGTGCATCTCAGGTGGTGCCTTACTGCCTTTTTCACTTGCTCAACTTGATGTCTAAGCTGCTAAAAGAGCAGCAAAAGTGTCAGCCTCATCTGTGTCTGGCACTGTTACTGGTGTAGTCAATTTTACTTATCATTAACTGGTGCGCTGTATGTCTTAATACTGGAATACCAATTGGAAATGTAGAACTGTGTCACATGGATAGGGAAGAAGAATGTTTGATGCACTTTTTTCCATTCTTGGCAAGAAGATATTCACTAGTAGTAACAGAAAGAAGTCTGAAACCATAGAGAAAACAGATGGCAGTAAAAACAGAGTAAAATGGAAGGAAAGAATAGGTCCTGAAGAAAGCACATTCATATGGGCCGCATTTTTCATGTGGTCCTTCTTAATACGTCTTACAAAGTATCAACAGGGGAGTTTAAATACCATTTTAATAAGCAGCATTTAAGTGATCTGTAACAGAATAATGATTACTTTTAAACCAAATCTGATGAATATTCAAAACAGCAACCAAAAATTATTTCCCTGTTATGCATATGAAATTTTTTGTTATTTGCAGAAAAGAAACTGAGCAAAATTGTTTCTTTTTCATCAGCTTCTCATAGTTTTTTTGTTTTCATTAGAATTGTGGCCTTGTATATGTAGCGTGTGACCAACATTCCCTGCCCTTCTCTAGAAAAAAGTTGAACAGTTCTTGAAGCAGGAACTGTGGGCTTTTCAATAAAATAATGTCTTTTTTAAGATTTAACATTAGGTGCAAGAAACTTTCTAATTATTAGGTAAATACAACTGATAGAAATAACTGAATTTTAGTGACTAATCAAGGACTGATGTACAAGTTTCATATAATGCTATATTTGCTGTTTTTTCTAGTGGCCAAATATAAATCTAAGGAACTACAAAGATGAACAGTTACACAGGTATGTAAAAATTATGTAGACTTTCTTTGAAGAAAGAAATTTAGAAAAACTGATTTTTACTATTGCAATAAAATATTCTTTAGATGTATCACATTTCTGAAACTTAATCTGTAGATAAGCAGTTCAGGTGTAAATTTGGATAATTAAGTTTCAATATTTACTTTAAATAGAGTGTTTAAGCTTTAAAGGTGTTTAAGCTTCTTCACAGTGCACAGATGCTTTATATGTTTAGTGCCTTACAAATCATGCCACCTTTGCAAATGCTCAATTTAATTTTAAACTTTAGAAGTGTTACTACTTGATATTTCAAACAGTAGTGTTTTATGTCAGAGCTTGGGAAATTTTTAGAGAGTTAAGTCTACAGTTGTACAGTTTTATAACTACAGCTTTCATCAAAAACCAAGAGGAAATTATTTCTTGTTGGTGTTAATGGCAAGAGAAGCATGTGTAATTTGGAATAGAAAAACAACCAACCAAACAAAAAACCCCCAGTACAGCTCTTGTTCCTTTCATGTCTGTGGTCAATAAGACATTTTTATTACTTTAGTGCCCGTGCTAATTAGTTCTTGGATGTTCCTTTTAACATGTGTTTCAGAAATAGATTACATTATTTTGAAGAACAGCTCTGTATTTGTGGGCATGAAAAGCTACTTCTTGAATTAAGGGAAAACCCAAAAGATAGAATATATGCTGAAAGGCTCATGTGGCTTGTTTTAAATTTTTATGAAGAAGTAGTCAGGGCACTTTTATGAAGTATTCACAGCATAAGCAGTAGTCCCATTGTTATCATAGCCATAATTTAATTTTGCCTTTGTATTTTTTCTGGGTTTTCCTGAAATATTAATTGCCGATCTACACTTCGGGGTAAAGGATTATTTTCCAAGTCTGGTGGTTTATAACCTGCTTGTCTAAAGCAGCGTCTTCAGTCCTGACTGTGACACCAGCACACTCTCCTCAGCCTACCTATGTGGGACACTGTTCCTGTTCCATGCTTTTGTGCTGCACTCGAGCATTATTAAGTGCCTAAATAATTTAATTCCAAATTAATGGGGAAAATCTAGAATTGGTGTTATGCTTCTATAGTTCATTGATCCTTTCTTCAGAATTGGGAACTTTATGGCTTTAAAATACTGTTACTCCTGTTTAGTTATAAGTCATTAAGCCCCTAATCTCTCTAGTTTCACTGCTGATGATAAAAAATTTTCGTCCCCTTTGTTTTTAAAGTGTAAATTGCATTTATTTCTCCTTCCATAAGTTGATCCTTTTTTTAATGTTAGTGTTGTGATGATCTTGGAGCTGTTAAAGTGAAATTCCAGATATTTTATAAAGATTCCTTCATTTCATAGAGATACAGTTAATGCAATGTGTGTATACCCACAGGATCATAGAATCATGAAAAAGAACCCAAAGATCATTGAGTCCAACTGTTCATTGCTAAAGCATGTTTCCAAGTGCCATGTCTATTTATCATTTAAATCCCTCCAGGAATGATGACTCCATCCGTTCCCTGGGCAGTTCAAATGCCTGACCACCCTTTTAGTCCAGAAATTTTTCCTGATATCCAATCTAAACTTCCTTTGGAGCAACTTGAAGCCATTTCCTCTCTTTCTATCACTTGTTACCTGGGAGAAGAGACCACCCCCACCTGGCTACAGCATCCTGTCAGGGAGTTGTAAAGAGTGCTAAGGTCTTCCCTGAGCCTCCTTTTCTCTGGCTAAACAACCCCAGATCGCTCAGCTGCTCCTTGGATTTGTGCCCCAGAACCTTCCCCAGCTCTGTTGATCTTCTCTGGACTCACTACAGCCCCTCAATGTCCTTCTGTAGTGAGGGGCCAAGGGTTCCAAAACTGAGCACATGCACATTGATATAAACACATGCATGCTTAAGTATACACATAGATACATAAGTATATAAATTTGTATGTCAATATATATTTATTTCTAGTAACCCAGAATAAAATACATTTTATTTGGCAAAACTTAATTAAGCCCTCAGGTTTCCTTTATAATTGGTCCTGTGTTTGGAGTTAGAGATAGTGGATTACTCTGACTTTTTCAAAAACAAGTGCAGTTCTGTAATTAAGTTTTCTTAACACCTGACATATCTACCTTCTGATGGAACATTCTGTGTTATTTTAAAGCACAAATATGTGTTTATTTTTTGATGACAAATTTGTGAGAGGAGGATCTTTGCTGAAGACTTACTGCTGTGATGCAAAACTCAAGCTACATTGCTTGCTGTGATTTTAAGAAGTCTGAGAGTGTGTTTACAATCACCGTGTTACGCTTCAGAAATGGTTAAGTGAGGTGACTGGAAATACTGTTGCTGAATAAATGAGACCTTTTCCTAGCAGGACATGAAAATGTGTTTTTCACAGTAGCGGTAACTATTATAGCTGAAGAAAACTCAGGTCACGAGATTCTAAGTTCTTTGTTAGTCTAGATAATACAGTCTTTGAAACTTGCCACAGGATAAATTACAGCAGAATAAATTATGAGAATTAGAAGGAAGCTATGGCTTCTGAGAGCATAGAGATTTTAAATTCCTTTGCTTGAATTAAGTCATGGTATAGAAAACCCTTTATAACACACAATACAGCAGCATCTCTGGAATTGTGTCTGGATAGACTCACTACTGTTACCTGTTACTCTTTTGATAAATTTTTAAACTTAGTGCCAAGAAACCAATTCAAGTATAACCCATTTTTTCTACTAGCATTATTTTGTATTGTGAGATTGTCCATGTCATACTGAATAATAGCCAATTCTGTTTTACTTTCTGTAGGTTTGTAAGGAGATTGCTGTATTTTTACAAGCCTAGCAGTAAACTCTATGCTAACCTGGATCTGGACTATGCCAAGGCGAAGCAGCTCACTGTTGTGGGTTGTCAGTTTACTGAATTTCTTCTTGAGTCAGAGGAGGTAAGAAATTTTCAGCTACAAGACTGGAAGTAGAATGAGTAGTCTTGCTGAATGCCACTTGGAAACACCTTAATTTTTGGTAAAGACTTTTGGGTGTTAAATCTAAAATGATCTGTGTAATTAAAAATACAATGTGAAATATTGAGGAAGATGATTTTGTTTATGTAGAAGTTTTATTAAATACAGCTTTGTTCAATGCAACTTAGAGTTTGAAGGGACTTTTTTTATTATTTATGCTGTGTTTAACCTTCCTTTTCTAATTCCTTGCTTCTTTTGTGCTAAAGACTTTTATGCCTCAGGTCAGAGGAAAATGTCATTGAATAATACTTCTTCCTTTTCCTGGAAAGAAAGTCTCCATGCTTAGCTCCTTTTATTTCCCTTGAAACTTTTGGTCTGAATTGTTTTCCAGTCTGCGTTTCTGTTATGTGTCTGTGTTGTGTTTGTACATTTTAAGAAGTTTAAAGTAATGAGTTTCAGTACAGAAGAGACACATTTCTATTACTAACAGATGCTATTCCTCTTTATTTTGCTAGGATGGACAAGGTTACCTGGAGGAATTGGTTAAAGATATTGTACTTTGGCTCAACTCTTCATCAGGCATGAAACCTGAACGTAGTCTTCAAAATAATGGGTTACTAAATACCCTTAGCCAGCACTACTTCCTGTTTTTTGGTACTTTATCTTGTCACCCTCATGGAGTGAAAATGCTTGAAAAGTGTAATGTGTTTCAGTGGTGAGTGCTTTTATTCAGTTTGAATTGTACTTGCAGTGTAATAGTTATGCAAATTTTAAACTGTGCATGAGGGCCACCATCTGAAAAGCTGAAAACTTTAAGATTATTTGATGTAGTTACAGGTAAAGATTCCCATTTTTTTTCTAGGAAAAGGTCTTTTAGTCTGTCATTACTAAGCAGATAGAGGTGATTATGGCATTAACACCTTACTTTTTCCTATCCACACCTGTGTGTGACAGAGATGAGTATCAGGAACTATTATAGTGTACTGAAAGATGCAGAATGGGGAATTAGAAAGAAAAACAAACAAAACTCAAAACACACAAACCATGAAAAATGGCAGGTACCATACTGTTTGTGAAATGTTGATGTATATTGCACTTAAAACTTCAGCCCAGTATATTTGAGTAAAGTTCTGAAGCTCAAAATTTTTTTCATGTACAAATAAACTTAGCTTGATGTGGGAATAAATTGGCTGGTGACTAGTACTAGTTTATTGACATACAGTAAACTTAAAGCAAAAATGCAAGTGTTTAAATGTACTCCTTTTTCTCTTGCTGATTTTTAGAAAGCAAGCTTTTTACTGGCTTCAGAAAACTTGATGGACAATAAAATCTAGACAGTTAATAGGATTCACTTTGTGGTAGGCTTATACACAGTGTTTAACAATGAAGAATTGTTCACAGAGCTTCATGAGCATTAATTTTTATACTTACAATCACTAATTATGCTGACAAAATTTTTACAGAATTGTTACAAAAGATGTTGTTTTGGGGTTTTCCCCTTGCAGTTCAGTGTATTATTTCATCCCTATTTGACTTTACAGTTACAACAATTTAAAATTACTGCGTTTCACATGATAATGTAGTTTGTATTCTGCATTTACAGTAATAAAAGTATAATTCAAAGTACTTAAGTTTAAAGTATTGATGGTTCAAGTGGGTTCAAATACTAATTTTATTTTCTTCTTTCTTCCCTTCCATGCCTCCAGTCTTCTTAATCTTTGTTCTTTGAAGAACCAAGATCACTTGTTGAAATTGACTGTTTCTAGTCTGGATTATAGCAGAGATGGATTGGCAAGAGTCATCCTTTCTAAAATCCTGACAGCAGCTACTGATGTAAGTTCACTTCAACTTACGTTCCTTTATTATTGCCCTCTACACATTTATTTTATTATACAAGGTGTATGACTTTATTTTTAAGGTATTATGTATGAAAAGGATTCTTAATTTTGTATTCAGAGAAATGATACTCCTACAAGTGTAGCTTTTGTATTTGTTGTGAACGTCATACCCTGTATTGTATTTGTGCTCAAGAAATTAAGTCCTTCAAATACAGCTTTCTCTCACATATGATGGGGGCTGAAGTCTTGATATGTATAAGCTAAGTGTAATGAGATAGTTTGGGTCAGTGGCTAATTGTGAAGACATTGTTATCACAAACAGAAATCTGTTTCTAGCAGCACTAAGCATGTTAACCTGGTAGTAGATACTGTTTTGGTAATGATTGAGGTTACTCAATGTGTTGGAACTAAGTAAATGCTGTAGCTGCTGGAATGGGGGGTTGATTCAGAAATAGGCATTGGGATTTGTTCTTCTGAATAAAGAAGGTGCGTAGGGATAAAATACAGAGTTATGTGAACTTGGAAGAGGAAACTCTTGACTTTAAAGGTAACATTAGTAGACAAGCAAGCACTGATGTCAGGGAGATAGACGATAATTAAAAAGTTGAAATATAACTAGGAAAGAATGTTCATTATTTCAAATGAAGCCATTTCTGTTGTCTGAACAGACAGAATGTGTTCTAGAGTAGATACAAGAGAGAAAAAAGTAGATATTAGCTTTAAATGTCTGACTGTATTTTGGAAGAGGACATAAATTGAGGATATTTCTCTGAGACTGTCAAAGATATGATGTTTCTTATGGATAAAGAGTGGAGTCTGAAAGTAATGAAGATAGTTGGGGATGAAGGACTGACTCATTGAAAGAAGATTAAGCTCCCTACTGACTATAATTTTTTAAATTGGCTTCTAAATTCTCTTCAAAAGATATAATGATATAATAATAAAAGACACGGGATTGGACCCTTACAGTGACCAATTTAGTTGTGATCTTTGATTCAATTTTCCCATTTGCTAAGATAGAAATAGCTCTCTAATAAACTGTAATTTTAATACATAAGGTGTGTATCACAGTTGCTTGCTGAAAGATACAGTAATTGAAAGGTATTTTTAGAAGTTATAAACCATTAACTGTATTAGTTATTTTTCTTCCCTTCAAGAAATCATTTTCCTTACTTTGCAGAGCTGCAGGTTGTACGCAACAAAACACTTAAGAGTGTTGCTGAGAGCTAATGTAGAGTTCTTCAGCAACTGGGGGATTGAGTTACTGGTGACCCAGTTACATGATAAAAATAAAACTATTTCTTCTGAGGCACTTGATATTCTAGATGAGGCATGTGAAGACAAGGTGAGCATCCCTTCTCTTTTTAACCTCTTTTTGGTATGCTGCTCTTAAGCTCTTTCCCACCCCTTTCCCTAGCAGCAAGTACAAATATGTAAGAAGCTACTGATGATCTCCTTTCTTGATTGTCATTGATGGACTTAAAGTAGTTTATAAGACCCCTTTGATGAAACTACTGCAGTATTACCAACAAGGAAACACAGACTTCTGGATTATGCCTGTATTTAAATATGAATTGCAACTAATTCAGCTATTTTGTTCATTATAAATTTTGTGAAGTAATTTATATTTAATGACAGAACGTACTTAAAATTGATAATATTAGGATTAAGGTGGCATTTGATACTTCTTATTGTGAAAAACTTGCTGCTTCATTGCAAACAATGTTGTAGTTATTGCAGCTTTCAGCATTATATAATGCTCGAATACTTTTTATGTGTTCTTAATTATTTTAGGCCAATCTTCATGCCCTTATCCAAATGAAACCAGCTCTTTCTCATCTTGGAGACAAGGGTTTGCTTCTACTCTTAAGGTAATTGTTGAATGTGCTGTTTGACTTCACACTGTGGAAACAAATACATGTTCTTTTTATTCAGATTCTGTGAGTTGTTAAAATTAGAGTGTTAACTGTCTGATGGTTTTTTACAGATTTCTGTCCATCCCAAAGGGGTTTTCATATCTAAATGAAAGAGGTTATGTAACAAAACAGATGGAAAAGTGGCAAAAGGTAATGCTAAGAAGAAAATGTTTGCTTGATATTAGGAGGAATGGTGTGAATATATGGGTTTAGAACAGAGATTCTTAAAAATAATTGCATATTAATGTACACGTAAAGCTAATGCAAATACATTTATTGCATCAGTGACATAACGTTTTTGCTGGGAAAGGTTGACAGGGACTTACAGTTCCATAGCTTCTCTGTACATGTGTGCTTTTGATTTCTCAAGACCTTTATATAATTTTGGTATTTCAGCAAATACTTCAGGAGTATAGTGACTTTCTAAAATAGGTTGTTGTGGGAGGTCATTATCTAGAGAAGCATGCAAAGGAATGCTACTTTTCAAGATACCTGTTACCTCTGGTTGTTGGTAATTAAATGTAGAGCTCATGAAGACAGAATTGGCTTATGCTATTAGGAAGTAAAGAGGAACACAAGACCATTAAGAAAAATTCATTATTGTAATAACTTTAATAAAACTCTTCATATGTTATTTTGGTTTTGTAATTGATTGTAAGAGATTGGTCTCATTCCTCATTAGCAGTTTAAGTTTCACTTCTCGAGGAGTACTGAAGTGCATGATGGTCTACTGAAATTATTTGAGTTTGTCAGATGTGAAGTATTTCTTTCTTCCTTTTATTGACAAATTCCCTGAAATAATTATGAAATCAATTCTTTGCTCTGCATACTCATTATATGTGTGAAGTGCATTCATTTTTGTGAGCCCCACCTTCAGATCATAAAAAATTTCAGTCTTTCTTAAGGAACATTCCTCAATTATTTCTTCCTTATAATGTATCATGCTATAACACCATAAACCACTAGATGTACTGTGTCAACCCTTGTCTTTCTTCTTACAGGAATATAACTTAAAATATGTTGAATTGATTGAAGAACAACTTAATGAAGCACTTACAACATACCGCAAACCTGTTGATGGGGATAACTATGTTCGTCGGAGCAACCAAAGGTAAATTTGGGAAAATGGGTTTTAGGCACAAGCTGGTGGGACTGATCAGGAGAGCTGTGAACTGGAACGTATGAGGGACAGGGGTACCAACAGGATTTCAGTTTATTCTCCTCCTGGAGCAGTACAGTACATCAACACAGTATGAGAAACAAACAGGATGAACTGGGTGCATTGCTTAGCTCCCAGAGCTTTAGTGTAGTTTTTTTCAGAGCTTTTATATAAATAGTTTTAGAGCTTTGATATAATTCATTTTATTAAGACTTGATGGATTGAGTCCCATGATTGGAGTGCTGGAATGGAGGGCTACAGGCTTTTCAGGAGGGATGGGCAGATGAATGTGTCACTCTATATAAGGAAGAGGTTTGATTATACAGCCCTTACAGTTAGTGGTGATGTGGTTGAGAACCTCTGGGTGGGATTAAGGGGATGGAAAACAAAGGAAATAATATAGTGCGTGTCTGCTACCGATTGCTCAGCCAGGATGTTAGTACTGGTGAGTCATTCTGTAGACAATTAGGAGAAATATCTGGATCAGTAGCCCTGGTTCTTGTGGTCTTCCTATGGAAGATTTCAATTTCCAGGCATCAGCTACAAGTATCATCGTGCAGTGACAAGCAACCTTAGAAATTCTCTGTAGGAGAAAGTCTGTAGGAGATAGCTTCTTTTCACAGGGACTCAGTGAGCCAACTGGGAAAGATGCCCTCCTTGACTTGCTGTTTGTCAGTATAGGGCTTGTTTGTGAGTATAGGGAGATGTGATGGAAGGGAGTTCTCCAGGCCACAGTGATCATGACATGGTTAAGTTTAAAATTTTCAATGTAATGAGAAAAAGCACAGCAGAGTTGCTACTCAAGGCTTCAGGAGAGCTAACTCGGGTAGCTACTTTAGCAGAGTACCTTTTTGAGGGCCTAGGCGTCCAGAAGTGCTGGTCCATCTTTAAGAACCATCTTTTAGAAGCACAGGAGTAGGCAGTCCCATGGTGCTGTAAGTCAGGCAAGTGGGGCAGAAGACTACCTCAGCTGATCAGGGAACTCCTCATGGAGCTCAAGAGGAAAAGGAAATTATATGATCTTTGGAAGGTCACCCTTCACAGGAAGACTATAAAACTGTTACTCACATAAGCAGGGAGAAGGCACAAAAGGCCAAAGCTCATTCGAGACTGAAACCTGGGCAGTGTTCTGTCATACAACAAGAAAGAGGAAATGTGAAGAAAACCCTGGATCAATACTTGCTGAAGACGATCACCTGACTTACAGAAATGAAGAAAAGACATAGATTAATTAAAATTCAGTGAGTTTTTTGCCTTAGTCTTTAGCAATATTGATAGACCTTGGGCTTCATGATTCCCTGAGCCAGAGGTCCACAAATGTGGAAAATGTGAGTTTCCATTTGTGGATGCTAATAGTAAGGGACTATCTGTATCAGCTGAATGTTCACAGGGTCATGGTTCCCACCAGGCTGAGGGACTAGTCTCACCAGTCCTAGCCCACCAGTAGTACTGAGGGAGCTAGGAGATGCTGGGGCAGGACCCATCTCTACCAAACGTCTTGTGAGTCTAGGGAAGTCCCTGCTGACTGGAAGCTAGCCAGTTTATTCCAGTTTGCAAGAAGCGTATGAGGGAAGACCCAGAAAAGTACAGACCTATGAGTGTAACCTCAGTTCCTGGAAAAATTATGAAGAAGATTATATTGGGTATTGTTGAAAGGCATTTAAAGAGCAATGCAGTCATCAGGCACAGATAGCATGCGTTCACAAAGGCAAAGTTTTATTTAACTAAGTTGTTATGCTTCTATGATAAGGTCACCCATCTAGTGGGTGAAGGGAAGTCAGTGGATGTTGTTTTCCTGGATCTTGGCAAGGTTTTTGATACTGTCTTTCACAGCGTCCTTCTGGACAAGTTGTCAAGCTGTGGGATGAGCTGTGGTCATGATGAGTGTGGTGGGTGAAGAACCGGCTGAGGGACTGAGCCCAGAGGGTTGTAGTGAATGGGGCTACATCTGCCTGGTGCTTGGTCACACCACTGGTGTTCCTCAGGGCTCCGTTCCACGGCCAGTTCTGTATCAACAATCTGCATGCTGGAGGTGAATGTATCAGTAGCAATCCAGACTGGGAGGTGCTGTGGATTGTTTTGAGAGACAAGAGGCCTTGCAGAGGGAGCTAGATAGATTGGAACACTGAGCAACCATAAATTGGATGAAATTTGACAAGTCCAAACGCTGGATTCTGCACCTGGGATGGGGTAATGCCAGGCACAGAGATAAAGTGGGAGAGGAGTGGCTGGACAGCTGCAGAGGGGGATGTGAGGCCAGCTGGGCTCAGTGTGGGTCAGCAGAGTGCCCGGGCAGCNAAGCTGCCAAGTGCTGGCATTTTCCCCCCTGAAGTGTCCTTTGAGGTTCCAGAGGGAAAAGGGGAATTGGGACAGCTGGGAGAGGACCCAAACGAGAGGTGGGTGATGTCCCAAGCCTGTCAGTGTTAGAGGCATTTGGACAGTGTCCTTAATAATATGCTTTTAGTCATCCCTGAAGTGGCCTGGCAGTTACGTGAGATGACTGTTGTAGGTCCCTTCCAATTGAAACAGTTCTATTCCTTTCTAAATTCCTCAAAAGAATTCTCTTTGAAAAAAATCAAGAGTAAGTCATTGTATTACATTGCAGTGTAATTATTTTAGAATAAAATATTAAAAGCATTGAGAAACCTATGTATATTTCTCTTTCTGCCAGATTACAGCGACCACATGTCTACCTGCCAGTTCACCTTTACGGCCAACTGGTGCACCATAAAACAGGCTGCCATTTACTGGAGTCTCAGGTGAGGATAATAACTGTTTATAACTTGCAATATTTTAAAGACCACTGTAAACCTTTTGAAAAGGGGCTTTTAAAGAGATGGCATTTAAACAGGCATTGCAGAAGAAGTTGATTATGGGTCTTAAGTTGTGAAGATAGTCTTTGCCATCTAATCTCATGTAAAATTCCTTCCTGACACTGAAATATCAACAAAATACCTTGCAGCATTTTTCTTAAAATGACTAGCAAAATCTTAGCATGGAAAGCAATTCATAAATAGAAAAAAAAGTCAGTGTCTGTGGATTGTATATTGACAATTATACATGTGGTAAAACTATGCCTATCCTTTTAAGCACACAAAAATGTGGAAATGAGGGAATAAAATCTTTCTAATATTTTGAAAATATAAGAAAACAAACTCTAAGCCATAATTGCTTAAATTCGCTTTTAGTGTGGGTTTGTAAAATGGTTTAATGAATTGACAGTGCTCTTTGAGAAGTTCAAGAGAAAACATATATATTGCAGTGTGTTAGTTTGATTAATCTGTTATCTTTATAAAATCTGAAATAACTTAATGCAATCAGTGATTTTATTAAAGTTTTCTTCTTACATTATCACCGCTGTTAATTTATGGTTCTAACTCCAGAATTACCACTGTTCTTCCTAGGGTGCATGATTTAAATTAGTGCTTTAATTTTACTATAAATGCAAGAGAACCTGTGTGACTGAAGTCTCCTATTCATTTTCAACTTAGTTTTTTCTTCTTCTGTTTTTCTCCTTCAGAGTATTGTTACAGATCTAAGTTACACTGTTCGTTCCCCAATGCTGGATAAGTGGGAAGGGATTAAGCAGCTGAAAGCAGCCCTTTGGGCCTTGGTTAGTAATAGATTTACAAAGTTTTTCAGTTGTTTAGTTCTGTTTTAACTGATGATTCTTAAATAACTAAGCAAAATTCTATAAAAATAAGAACTTAGGGGTTTGTCAAAAAATGTGTGAATTTTTCAAGTTGGCATTCTGTTCCATAACTATACTTCCAATTGAAAATGGTTCACTGCACCTGTTTTGTTCTGAGCTTTTTGATAAGAACTTTGACTTTTTTTTCTTTTTAACAAATAACAACACATTGCCATATGAATATTTCTATGGAACTGGTAGTTACAAGTTAAAAGTTGTCATGGTCTGAGTTTGATGCATTTACTGTGGTCGTCCCTAATATTTCTGCAAGGAAGTTGGCTGCCAGCATTGGTCCATGTGGTTTGCTACTTGGGACAGGCAAAAACCTAGTGTTGGTGTGTATCCAAGTTATACTCTTAAATGTGCTTTGCCACTCAGCTGCTTCTTTCTTGTCTTCTTCAAAGTTAATTTTGGAACATTTGTCCAAGGTGACTGTTACTGGAAGATATTGTAGACATGTAACAAGGTACCTGTGTAAGAGGAATGTAAAATGGATAAACCAAGATCATGCTGCAGGCTATAGTAGAACTGGTAAAGTGAGGAATACATAATACTTCTAACTTTGAGCAGCTTTAGGTATTATACATAGTGTGCTGAGTGCTTTTTTTGTATTAGCACAACTAGGAAATGTCAGAAGGGGTGCTCAGATCTTTTAATTGCTTTGAGAAGATGTGGCTTCAAACTCCACTACCAACAAACAAAATTGTCAAAGCTTTACATTGATAGTGCTGCAGATCCCATTAAGATCAAAACTTACTTGACAAATTTCATTCCAGGGCAATATCGGATCATCGAATTGGGGTCTTAACTTGCTTCAAGAGGAGAATGTAATTCCTGATATAATGGCACTTGCTCAACACTGTGAGGTTCTGTCTGTTAGAGGGTATGTATATCTGATTTATACATAAAATTTTCAAATGGTAGTTGGCCATCAGTTTTCAAATAGCTTTACCTGATTTACATAAATACAGATTCGTACTTTACTGGAAACCAGTTATTAAAGTCACGAGTGCTTGAGTATCAATCTCAGTTCTATGCAGAATTGTGTAGGAAGTCTGAAAGAACATGCAGTAAACAAATGAAATAGATGAAAAAAAAGATAGGTACTACTTTTCTCCTTTTCTATAAAACAAAACACTTGCTGCTTGTATCTCTGTGAGAGTTTATTATTCCATCAATTTTATTAAATATCTTTCTAAAATATTTAAAAGCATAAGTAGATGGTGTTTTGTCTAATACTGCTACTACATTAATGTTTGGCCTTTTTTTTCAAAAGGTCCTTCTCTACTTTATGTAATCAGGCTCTTGTGATAATTAGTTTTTATTTTTGAATAGTACATTGTTCTCAGATACTGTAGTGCATTTCTTAAGCTTACATTGATTTGCAAATAAAAATTAACAATATACTATTTGTCAGTTTTGTGAAGTTTCTGCTGAATTGCTTTGAAACTGTTTCCTTTCAAAAGTGAAATGAGTTTAGTTAAATTAGGTGCTATTATTGTTGCTCTTTTTTCTATATATACATTAAATACAGAACCTGTGTCTACGTGCTTGGTCTAATAGCCAAAACTAAACAAGGATGTGACATTTTGAAGCATCACAACTGGGATGCAGTGAGACACAGTCGTAGACAGCCTTGGCCAGTGGTCCCTGATGACATGGAGCAGCTCTGCAATGAACTTTCTTCTATACCCAGCACTCTTAGCTTGAACTCTGAGTCTACCAGTTCTAGGCACAACAGTGAAAGCGAATCTGCTCCATCAAGTGAGTAACCAGAACACCAAAACAAGCAAACAAGAGAAAAACACACAAGCAAACAAAAATAACCCGCGAAGAGCCCAAACTACCATAGACAGCATTTTGATGTTCTTACCAACCTTTTGGCAGGATGAGGTTCAGACCAGTGGTGTAAAGGTGTTCTTGCAATAAAAGAGTACAAACAGTAGGACAGTTATGTTCATTCAGAGTTACGAATTTTTATGTTGAGTCATGTCAGTTTGCTGTGAGATGCTGCAGAAACCTCCATGCTTAGGTATAAAGATACACTTGGTTGTCCTCAGAGGAATATTCTAGAAAATAAGTATTTATGTTTTCAGAGGGTACAGACACATCCAAAATTTTGCTGTATTTAAATTATTGTGTATTTCAAGTACCTAATGCATTTTAGTTTTGCTATGGATACTTGGAATTTAAATCAAGAAATAGACTATATTTAGATATCATTAAAGGAGTGCTTTGGTTATAATCCTAGTAGCTGGATATTTGTACTGAAATAAGACAGTGTGGCTTTTCTTTTGAAGCAATGAGACCTTCAGCTCAGTTACTCCTCAAGACAGTTAATGTGCAACAAATTCCGCAGAAAAAAAAAGAGGAATTAAAGTTGCAGTAAATTGCTTAGACTCCCACTTGGGCTTCTACAGAATGGCTTCCTGTTTTGCAACGTAGTTTGTAGACTTTGAAGAAATGCCTATTTCATGTGACAAAGTCTTGTATAATTTCAGGTATGTTCATCATGGAGGATGACCGTTTTGGTAGTACTTCCACGAGTACTTTCTTCCTAGATATTACTGAAGATGCAGAACAAATATTTTATGACAGACCTGGACCTTCAAAGGACAAAGACCGTAGTCCCTTTCCTTTTTTTTCTTCTAGTAGACTTGTGAAAAATCGCATTCTAAACTCCCTTACTCTGCCTAATAAAAAACACAGAAGTAGCAGTGATCCAAAAGGAGGAAAGCTGACATCATCTGACAGTAAATCAGGCCTGAGGCGAAATCGTACAGTAACAGAACCTAGTGGTAGCATAGACTTTCCTGCTGGGGAAGAATTGAACCCTGTTTTCAGGGTTCCAAAAATCCAGACTTTACGATTAGAAACTTCTTTTGTTGGAAGTAAGCATGTGGAAGATAATGATTGTACCCAGAGTATCGGAGAAAATGATCTGAAGCTGCCAAAAGGTCTTGGAAATGAAATTCATCGGGAAAACACAAGCAAAGAAAGGCTAATAGGAGATGGTACTACACAAACACATTTCAAGAGTCGTAGCTTAAGTTTTAATACAGATACCACAACAAGTGGCATAAGTTCAATGAGCTCTAGCCCTTCAAGGGAGACTGTAGGTGTGGACACTACAAACGTAGATACTGACTGCGGAAGTTTGAGTACTGTGGTAAGCACAAAAACAGTTAAACCAAGTCACTGTTCAACACCACAGTCTAACCACCTGCCTCTGTCAAAATCCAACTCTGTATCCCTGGTTCCACCAGGGTCTTCTCATACCCTTCCCAGAAGAGCCCAGTCTCTTAAAGCTCCTTCTCTTGCTACGATAAAAAGTCTTGCTGACTATAACTTCAGCTACACGAGTTCTCGAGATGCATTTGGCTATGCTACACTAAAGCGCCTACAGCAGCAGAGGATGCATCCCTCACTGTCTCACTCAGAAGCCCTGGCATCTCCAGCTAAGGATGTGCTATTTACTGACACTATCACCATGAAGTCTGGGAGCCTGGATTCTCGACTAACCCCAAGCCGGTAAGAAATGATTATGTGCTCATTTCTTACTTCAGTGCTGTAAGAACAACTTTGAAACAACAGTATCTTCTTAATATTTTTTTCCGTCTGCACCCAAAAGGGACAGTTGTTGCAAGGTGATTCATGACTTCACTGAAGGTGGTACTGGTATTAGGTGAACAATAGAAGGATAATTCTCACCTTTGTAAGTGTTGTCAGAGAAGCCCAGCTTTCATAGCTGTGGTCAACCCTTTATAAAGGTATTGGTGACAAAGGAAAATGTTTCCTTTTATCACATTTGCTTCCTGTTTTAACTTCTATAATATAAAAAATGCAGTTGCACTGCTGACATTATTAAAGCTGCTAACGTTATTAAAGTTGCAAACACACCAAATTGCCCATGAAGTCAGAGCTATATTTCAGAAGAGAATTTTCTCTATGTCACTTGGGGAAGTTTTAGGACAGGGACTCCTGCCAATATGCTCTGTTTGTGTTCACTGTGGCATTGAGGCCAGTGATGAGATACTGGTACCACTGATAGGAATGTCAGTTTGGCTTCTTAGCTGCAATAGATCAAAGATTTTACTCATAGCATTTATTTTTAGATGGCAGTGTCACCTCTTTATTTTTGAGCAATATTAGATGTTCTGAAGACTAATTAGATGGTTACATAAGATGTCTAGCTCTTGACAAATTCCGCAGTCCCAGCTGCAACAGTCACTGCTGAATAATCTTCCCTTAAGAGCTCTTGTATTAAATTTTTCCTTCACATCATCTTTTAGCTAGTGCATTGGATATTCACATTACTGTTGAAATGGAAATGACACTTTTTATCTCTGTTCTTACCTTATCATGAGAGAAGGGGGAGACACTACCAGTACATGAGTCATCTGCTTACTGCAGAGAACAGCAAATGCTTAGTCCTTGAGCTGCCCTCCTCAAACCCAGTTGAGTGTCTGTCGTGGTGAAAAGCAGTATCTGTTTGTTGGTATTTTCACATCATTCTGGAAAGATGCCATGAAAGATGCCTTTGTTCAAGTAAGTTAGAACTAGACTGAGTATATTGGTTAGATTAAGGATGATTTAGTAGTTAACCTGCACTGTCCTGGAAATTGGAAGTGCCATTCCTTGCTATGTCACTGGCATCTTGTGCTAGTGCAGGAACAAGTGGATGTCATTTCAGTGGTAGTACAGGTTCTGTAATGGCTGAGAGTGATGTTTTGCCATTCTTTGCAGTCATGCCCTTGGTGTGCAGAGCAGCCTTGCTGCAGTGGACTTTGATGCTGCACGCGATGTCATACTGACTATTCCTTGGTGCTTAGCTGTTCGTGTTCTCTTGTGTCAGTGGATAGAGTCAAGGATTTGAGCTGACTGGCTTAACACTGAGATGTCTGGAGTGCTTGTATCTCTGAGAAGGTTAAATAGTTGCAGACATGTATACGCAGAGAGATACTCAGATTGTGTAAGTTGCTAATATAATTGATTGCAAAGACTGCAGTGAAACTAGTACATGTGTTTTTCTTGCTGGTTATGCTGTGTCTCCACTGAAAAATTACGGTCCTTATAATTTCAGATTGTGTTTACTCATAAATTCAGAGTATGTTTACTGTTCCGGCTAAAACTGGCCTTAGCTGCTTTTTAAATAATAAACTAGAAAGAAAAATTCTGTCCTTTTTATCTGCCAAATCAGTTTTTCTGTCGGTCTTCAGAAAACTTTCATTTACGGTTTATTGACAGATTCATGTGTTAGTAGCAACTAACAGCTGTTGATTTGCTTTTGCGGTGGTTTTAGTTGTTCTTTTCATTCAGAAGGTTAAAAAGCCGTTTTCTGTGCATAAATTTTGTGAAGCTAAATTCCCCAGCTTTGTCTCTAAAGACCAACCAGAAATGTTAACCTGCATATCTTGGACCCTGATCAGGGCTCTCATCCTATCACCTGCAGACATTCTTTCATGAAAACGTGGTGGTGTTTATCACTACTAATGCTGTATCTGTTAGCTTTTCTAGGAAAAGCAGGGTCAAACATTTAGGATTAATACTTCTGTCTTTAATTTATGTTGAGAGTAATTGTAGACTGTTTTATTATTAAGTATTTAATGCAGTTGGGAACTTTCTGAGTGTTGTGATTACACAATTATTTAGGTTGGAAAAGACCCTTAAGATTGAGTCCAGCTATTAACCCAGCACTCCCAAGTCCTCCACTAAACCATGTCCTTAGGTGCCACATCTACGCATCTTTTAAATGTCTTTAGGGATGGTGACTCAACTGCTTCCCTGGTCAGACTGTTCCAATGCTTGACAACCCTTTCAATGAAGAAATTTTTCTTAATATGCAATCTAAACCTCTTCTGGCACAACCTGAGGTCTTTTCCCTCTTTTTTTTGAAGTATGGCTTGACTTCTCTTGTGAGTCCACTGCAACTGTCACTACCATTGGTCAGAATTAGCAACAAGAAAACTGTTGATATCCTCTAAGTTTGTATTTTGTGCATTTCCACTGCAGAATAATTTCTTGAACCTTACATGGGCAAACTTTGATATTTTAATTTTATCTCAACAAAAAATCCCTTCTGTAGGTATAAGAGGACTCTTTATTGCCCATCTAAAATAAAAAATTGATAGGGCAATTTGCCTTTCAAGGCAAAAATTCAAAAAACCAAATGTTCACTTCACCTTCCAGTGTGTCGTAATTTGCAATAAAAATTCACTGTTCCTGAGGTGTGTCTTTTTATTAGGAAGCTTTAATCCGCTGCATATAGACCATCTGCATAGATTGATTAGCAGAAAACATTTTTAGGTTTTTATGTTTGATGAGAAGTAAAATGACAGACGGCCAAATGTGAAATTTCCATCATCAGGGCTCTGGTCAGCATTGAGGACATGTTCTCCAGCCTCCTCTCTCCTGTCTCATTTTCTCATCCTGTATCTTTCTTTGTTCTTCAAGCTATTTGTCACAGTCAGCTCTGCTCACTGTGCATGTTTAAGTTTGTTCTTTGTGCATTCATGTTGAGCAAATACTTCCTCCATGCCTGGGTGACCTAATGGGTACCTCCTTTGGAGTACTGGAGAAAAAATGCTCCTTGTGTGCATCACTGGTAGGCTCAAAGTGTGCCTATGCAGGGATGTGCCTGCTCAGCTCGGAGTTTGTGAATATCCAGGAAATATATGTTCAGTGCATAGGTGCATTTCAAAATGAGGTAGTTAGGAGTTTAGAAGCCCAAATCTTTACTGTCTGTGTCTGGGCTGTAAATATTCAAAGCTAGAATATTGACCAAAATTCATGTGTTTGCAGGATGGGCAGGAGTTCCTGTACCAAGAATTACAAAGAAATTTTTACCCCAGGAGCTGCCAAACCATGCAAGACAGTATTAGGCAAAAAAAGCAATGAGCCTATAGCTGTAATTTGTCCTAACAGGCTCTGAGATCTACAGTGGGAAGATGAGGATGGTCTTTGTGTCAGCAGTCCTTCTTACTTTTAATGTGCCAGAATGAGAGAGTTACTGAAATTGTGATCTTTTTTTCGATGTTACAGGTTCATGAAAGCTTTAAGTTATGCTTCATTAGATAAAGAAGATTTATTAAGTCCTATTAACCAAAACACACTTCAACGTTCCTCCTCTGTTCGCTCCATGGTTTCTAATGCTACCTATGGTAGCTCTGATGATTACATTGGTCTTGCTCTCCCAGTGGATATCAACGAAATATTTCAGGTATGTATGTGTTAATGGATTTGATTCATTTGCATTTTCATACTGAAAGGCAGTCAGCTGTTGCCTTTTCATCAGAATAGATTAGATCTAGAGAAATGAGGAAAAATGGATTTGGTACTTTAAAGAAATGTGTTTTGGAGAACAAGAGTTTCTTTTTTAACTGTTCTAACCTGTTTACAGAGGGTCACTAGTCTGGGTTGTGTAAAAGGCAAATAATGGCAAAGACTGCGTTAGAGGAGTGTTAAACAGTGGTGACATAAATCTGCTGTCGTAAGATTTTTAGTTGACATCTGGCTTTTATACTAAAATTAGCATAGTCTGTGGACATTCGTTAATTCCACTTTAGTGAACCAATAATTGGTATGTTCTTCAGTCACTTATAAATTATGTGCATAATCACACAGTTAACTCCCTGCTGCCATGATTGCTATTAAATAATAGATTATTTTTATATAGATCATTATAGTATTAAATTATATTGTCTTTATTTAACTTTGAAGATACATGTATTTAGGTTAGAAAATATTATTTTCAATTTCTCAGCAATTCCCTTCCTCTTTCTGCTTGGTAGAAACACATTCCCATTTAACAAACTGATGCATCATAGGGCTTAATATTCGGTTACTTAGTTATCAAAACCGGGACGTGGTCTATGTCAAAGATAAAAGTGGGCTTCCTTATCTTTATTTTACTTAGTCTTTGCCTTTCAAATCTAAATAACTTTCTTACTAATCTCAAAAAATTGCTAAACCTACAGCAAAAGCATGTTATACCGTGTATCTGCTTCTGTTTTTCCTTTGTGAGATGAGTACTTTTTCCTTCACAGTCTTTGTGGCATATTTGTTACCTCATTTCTTCTCTCTTAGGTCTTTTTGTAGTTGAGACATGCCTCAACTGTACAGCCTACAGGCAGCATTTTAGATGTCCTGGTTGTTTTTATACTTCATTCCCAAGATCTCCAGTGGTGTAGAGGCATCATGGACAGATTATAGCTGGCCACTGTGGGTCACTGGTTTCCTTACAGCCTGTCACCACCATTTTAACATTTGCTTACTCTTCATAAGCCTTTATTAATACATGTTCATTCACTAATGTATATTTTTCTCATTTGGCTTTTCTTTAGTACTCAGGAACTCATCCTTAATTTCCTCCTCTAATGATATATTTTTCCTGCAGTAAAAGATAGGCAACATTTAATTTCCTCATAAAATCTGTTTTTATTTGTGTTTGATTATCACCTGCATTAATTTTAATTTTCACTTGGGTATTCCAGGTAAAGGAAACTCCCTATTTCCAGAAGAAAACTACACCTCCATTTGATGAGCATGGATCTAGGGTCTTTACATCTGATGGAGGAGGTACTGGTTTTATTCCTCTCCTGTAGCTTTCTGTTGTTTATTGGTATACTGGGTGGGTTGTTGATTTATTTGTTAATTTTTCTTTACAGAAAACATCATTTTTAGTTGTTAAGTTTTGAGAACTGTGTTCTGGAATCAGGATAGCAGGCCATTAATTCCCTGTTTTACTTAGTTTGAGCTAATGTGTTGCTTCAAAGTTTGGTCCTGCTCTAAAAATGAAAGAGGAAAGCCTGCGTATCTCTGATAATGTGAGCTAATGCTGCTCAAAGGCTGGTAGTGATACTGTATTAAAGGAAGTAACAAAATTTAAGCTTAGAAAAATATAAATCCCACATATTGAACTAAATTTTAGTTCAGTAAGAATTTAGTTCAACTTAGAATTAAAATTTGATTACACATTATTTATAGGAACTTTTAATGGTGTTAGATGTGGTTTTCAGAAAGTAAATTTTGTCTTTCTGTGATGTGTTCATGACAATTGATCAACGAAGGTGATGAGATGAGATAATTGCAAATGCTGTAAGGCCTGGCTTGCTCTGGAAGCTCCTTTTTACTCCAGAGAAGTCAGAAATCTATAGGGTCTCAGCATGTGTCTTTTCAACTGAAAAAAGAAGGCTTGACACTGGTTTTTTAATAGTTTATTAGGATAGCTGTTGTCCTACCTTGTTTTTTCCTCTCATATTCATATTATACACAAAGTTGATTTTGCTGGAGGTGTGCTTTTGTAGTTTGCTAAGTTTCAGTGTAAGTAGCTCTTGTTCAAAATTGTATTTGTTTGTTTTTTCCACCCAGGGAAGAGCATGTCACTAAAGTGTCTTCTGCTTGTTTCTGCATTGCTGAGTCTAGTTTCTTCCTGTCACGGCCACTAAGTTACAGTTTTTTAAATTGTGTTTATATTTGCGTTGGTGCATGTGTAATTCCAACATCTGATATATTGTTGTATTAATCTCGTTTGACACTATGAAAATTGGTAATGTATTGGTGTTATGTGGGTATTAGTAATGTTGATATCATGTCAGGGTTTACCACTTACCTTCTTACAGTGTGTGTGCTTAGAGGTTGAATTCTGTCCTTCGCAATGTTTTGTTATGTATAATAATTTGGGACTAAAACATTGTCTCTTTCTCAAATGCTAACAATCTTGGGAGCTTAACCACTCAAAAAAAAACCTTATAGGTCTTCACATGCACTCCATCCCCAGCCTTAAAAGGCTTCAAAGTGGAAATTAATTGAAAGAGTTAGTGTTGGTTCCTTGGTTTTGTGGGGGTTTTTTGATAACTAAATCTTATCTACAGGTCTTCCATCAGGTGCGAGTGATGTTGTCAAAAGCCCTTTTCAGATGCTCCGCCAGCAGATCAGTCTCACAGAAATTATGAATACCAGCCGTTCAGATGCCTCTCAGTTCTTAGAAGGTACAGAGGACACAGGGCTCCAGGAGCACACAGATGAGAACTGTCTTTACTGTGTCTGCATTCAGATTCTGGGTTATCAGCCTAACACCAAAGTGAGCTCTTCGTATAATCGTGCAGGTCAGTGTTCCTTCTGGAGAAGTATGATAAAACCTAGTGAACATACTGGCTTTTGTTCATCTTTAAATAACCGGGAAAGGTTTTTGTTTAACTGACTATTGACCTTAAAATTATTTCTCTAATAAGCTAATTGTGCAACCAGTGGTCTTGCTCTGGTCACTTCCAGCTTTCCACTTTTTAGTGTTAGTAGGAGTAGGTGCCTGCATGTTTTTTAAAATATTTCTGAGAGCATGTCAAAATACAAAATTTGAAACCTTATTTTGTACTTAAAATGCATATTCTGAAAACTGACATTTTGCTGTTCAACTACTGAAAAGTCTGACATCAAATCAAGTCTGTGCCGTAAAATACAAGGAAGGAAATCTGCGGAGTCTGTTGAAGTTGAGCTGTAATTTCTGGGATTTAGTCATATTCCCTCGTATTTTGAGATTCAGATGAGATTCAGGGGGTTTTTTTTCTAACCTCCTCTGCAGAGCTTGCAGTTACATGCCTTTTGTCACTGCCTGTGTTGAAAAGGTAATCCAGTAGTGGATGATTAGTAGGAATCCTCACTGTTTTACAACAGTGTTAGACATTTATTAGTAGCAGTGTTGGCAAGAGGGTGATGCACAAATTTGAGGAATGGCTCAGAGAGCTGAGCTGGAGTTCAGTAGCGAGAAGGGATGGCAAATAAAATCCCAGCTGTAGTTGCAGGTGCAGCAGAGCCTGGCTTTTGCCAGAGCCCTTTCTGCAAACACCTGTGACAGTTGTGTGAACAAAAGGAAGTCGGCACATGCAAGGTCATCTGTATTGTGTTACATAAAACGGAGTACGGATATTTCCGTAACAGCACTGTGTGTGATGGCTTCTTAGGCTTCTGTCAGTGTCTGGAAAAAGACTCCACTCATGTATTTTAAGAGTAAAAAGAAAAATAAATTTTGGAAGAGTTTTAGTATGATTTGTCCAAAATCTACCATCTAGTTCCAAGCTGATTTTATGCATAGTACTTAGTGCATCGGTATCTTGCATGTGTGCCATTGTTGAAAAATAACAAAAGCATATGAATTGCAGAAAAGTGTGAATAACAAAGGTGCAACATCTTGTTCATGTCAGATTTTTCAGACATTCCATATACTGACTGGTGTGGGCAGACCATTCACAATCACTTAGATGTGCATTCCTCCAAATTTTCTGGAATTTCAGGCTGTAGTGATGCAGTATCCCATGGTTCAGCCAGCAGCACCAAGAGTACAGAGCTTGTATTAGGTGAGTTTGAAAGCCTTATGATTATTAGAGACTATCACTAATAAAGTATATTTTAGCTATTGTGAAAAAACTGTATTTCACTTACGTACACTGCAACAAATTAATGCTCTTTATTAGACAAAAACCAACCAAACAAATATGAGTAAAAACATCACTCATCTCCAAGTGGGAGAACATAGTTCTAAACTCTTCTCCCTTTGCTGTACAGCATTTCTGCAGGTTATTCAATACCTGACATTACAAGCAAGTTGACTGCCTTTTTTTTTCTACACTGATGTTAGTTTAAAAAAAGACTTCCAAGAATTACTGAATTACTGTAAAGACTTTTTTTTATACTTGTGTATTACATTTTGAATTATGATGGTTTCTTATGAAGTATCTGGTTTTTAAATTCTCCACTATGTCATAGAAGCTCATCCAGTTTGCAACATGATTTAGTGGTAGCAATACACTGTAACACTGTAACTTTATCCTGAAGGTTTTTCTTTGAAATGGTAGAAATATTTTTGAAAAGGTAAACTGTTTAAATTCCTGAAAATAGTTGCGATTTAAGTTTTCCTTTCAGTAGAAATATTTTTGATAGCTCAGAATACATGTAAATATGTGTGTTCATGTGTATATGGAATGCATAAACAGACTTACATGGCATAAGATCAGCACAGTCAAAGACAATTCTGTTTAAATCCACACTGACTTGTTTTTCCAGGAGTAAAGTCAATTCCAGATGACACACCAGTGTGCAGGATACTTCTGAGGAAAGAGGTCTTACGTTTGGTTATCAATTTGAGCAGTTCAGTAGGAACTAAGGGCCATGAAACTGGACTTCTGACGTAAGTTCAATATATTACAGATGCTGTAGCAACATATAGTCATATGTATTCTCTTAAAGCCTCAGGGACAGTGAATAATCTGACTTCACAAAAATCATCAGGCAGATATGATTGAATGTAATGTAGAAGCTCAACAAATAATCTTAACATTTTTGCTCTGTTTAGTATTTTACTCTTAACCAGACTTTTTAAAATCAGTAATTCAACAGCAGTGATTAGATATCTAGTATAGCATGTATCTTTAAAAAATAAACTAATTTTTTTATTTATTCTGAATAATAGATAAGTATAATAACAAACTGAAAGTAACTTCTTGAGAAACACATCTCTACTTTAAGCAGGAGTAAAACTACTGAAATTAATTTATAAAAAAAAAAGATATAAGAATATAAATCCAGGGACTAAATGGTGTAATCTGTAGATTTCAGGGCTAGTAACATTGGAAATTGACAACAGCTAAAAGAAAATGCAGAAATGCATGGTTTAGTTTCAAAAATGATTGCAGTTTTAAAAGATTAGTTTAATTTTTTCTCATATTTTTTGACCTCTATGCATGTAGATGTCAATTATGTGATACACTATTCTCTTTCTATGTCTTTTATTTTAAGACTAGGCAATCGTAGTAGTTCTGTACAACTTACAACTTGTATATTCTGTTTCATCTCATTAGTGTAGATTTCTTCTAGTTTTGTAGAACGTAATGCTGTTTGTTTTGGTTTTCTTGATCAGTTCTAGGATTTATAATTCCTATCACTGAAGAATTAATGATGATAATTTTGTTGAAAAGTTTGGGGTTTTTCTAATACAATAGAATTCTGTTAAAGACTTACAAAATTTTGTTTATTCTGTTGTTCAGAATTAAGGAGAAGTATCCCCAAGCATTCGATGATATATGCCTTTACTCTGAGGTGTCCTACTTGCTAGCACACTGTACATTTCGACTTCCATCCCGAAGGTTCATTCAGGAGCTATTTCAAGATGTTCAGTTCTTGCAGGTAAGTGGAGGGTGCAGATGCATTTAATGTACCAAAATGGCTGGCTGGGTGCAGCTTCCATGTCCTGAGTAAAAGACGCTTTCAGATTGCTACATCCTAAAGGAAGCCATTTTGTGATGTCTGCTGAGTAAAATTTCTAGCAATGTTAATACTCCATCCTTCCCTTTTAGATGCATGAGGAAGCAGAGGCTATTTTAGCAACCCCGACAAAACAGCCAGTAATCGATGCATCAGCTGAGTCCTGACCTCTGCTGAGGCAGTGCTCTGCATACAGACTTTGAAATGTTCAGACAACCTCCCACTGACTGGATAAAAAGCTTGGAACATCATCTTTGAAACCTTCCAGAACCTACTGGTACCTGAAGACTGAACTGAAAACATTTTCTTCCTCAGCTAATTACTGGCACAGTCATTTGAGCCCTTTGGGGATTTATTAGACATTACCATAGTTTTAATAATAGTAATTACCAGTATATGCAAGAGCCAAGCACTGAACACCTCCACAAGTTTTCATTTCATTTTCTACCATAAATTACGATGAAATAGGACAACTTGCAGAGACATTTTTAATTGACTTCCGATTCTGTTCCAGAGAAGCAGAACGATGCCTTGCTTTTTAAACCCTGGATACCAGGAATCAGAGAGATGGGGGTGCATTCCACTGCCAGCAATGGGGAGCCATGCTGTAGTTGTGGGCACCAGGGGATTAATGTTAGCCCTTCTCTGTTGATTTTTGTACTGTTTATAACACTACTTTGGGGATTTGTAACTTCAGACAGAAGGAGATTACTCTGAATCTGAGGTTTCATTAAGTTATTTTAATATTGCTATAGTTGTAAGACATTTTATTAGCAGTCTCTTCGATTTCATTGCATTTACATACATGTATCTTATCTGAACCAGTTAAGGATTTTCACTACAATTTGATTTTCAAAAAACCAAGTCATTTAAAACTTAAAATGCTGAAATCAGATTGTTTTCCCTGAATACTATGCATGTGTTTCCAGTTTCTACACTCATGCTCATATAGTACAAATGTGGGTCTTACTCAACTACAATCCTTTAAAAAGCATGATTTGTATCAGATAAGCAAGTATTGTATAAACTGAACTTGAAGACATTTAATCATTGCAGGTTTTGTGAGGAGACTTAAGTATCAGTGTTTTCCAAGTTCCACGGAAATAGCTTTTTATAAAAACAAAGGTTTATTTGAATTTTCAATGGATTCATGATCAAGCATCAGATAGTACTAATAATTGTAGTGAAAAGCCTTAAGTAACAAATTTTGGAGCAGCCGTACTTATAATTTTGTACTGGTATTTAGGACTTGTTGCAAAAGTTAAATGATACAGTGACTGGTAATGATTGAAGTAGTTGCCTCTACCATGTTACTAGTGCCGTTTCTAAACTAGTAAGTGCAAGCTAAAAAAAAAATAAAGTAGGAATCCCTGTCACTTTTATCATGGATCTAAAGATTCAGAAGCCTTTATATAAAGGTAGTATAAATATATGCAAATGTGTATATACAGTAGCATGGCCACCTTTGTTAGAATGCCTGTAATAGAAGGGATTACCCTTTGATTTTGATATAGGTGAATAATTCAGCTGGACTGTACTAAGTAGAACGTATTTTTATCCATTCACTTCTACCATTTTTTATAATTATCAGATTAATACTTAAGTGAAATTTATCCTGATGCTCATAACTCTGTTCTTCCTCGCTATGCTACTGGAGATTTCAGTAAGTAGTCCTGTGAACAGTAACACACAATTCCTAGTGAAACGTAGAATTTATTTGTTCTTATTGGAATTTTCATCATGCCACATAAGCACTGCTTTGCAGCTATCTCTTCACTGAACTCTTATGTGCACTGCATACCATCAGGTTCTGGTAAAACAGACTGTAAGTTGCTGCTCATAGTCAAATTTAGTTCCTAAGATCATCTTTTCATGAGTTCCCACTGAAAGTAGCAAAAAGAAACTGATTGAACTCTTCTATGGTCATTGACACAAATAATACATCTGTGTGGCAAGACATGTTTGAAATGTTTAGAAAACACACCACACCAGTAACTATTGGACTTCTGGTCGTAAGAAATAAATGCTTCTGTAAAACCAAAATGTCAATCACAGTAGACCAAATAGTGGTATAAACTCCAAAGGAAAATAATGTAGTTTTCCCACAAATGGGGATAGCGTATGTTATACAGTAGTTTCAAACACTACCTCAGTTAGGCTAGAGTAGAAGAGATTTGTTTTAATAACTAAATGGGGTTACAGCAAACAACTCCATGTTATTTTTCTGCAGTTAAGGCAAAATAAACAAGTTTTATCACCTTTATTTAAAAAACCCACCTCTGTTCATTTGCTGAGTTTTAACCCATAGCACTTAATGTAGAAAGCATCATAGGAAGGCCTCTGATTATAAAAAGGTAAGCAAATATACTTTTGAAAGAATCTCCTTCTGAAATGCTCATGTGTTCTGAATTACTCGCTTGTGTGGGGATCCATGGCAACAGAAACTTGACATAAAAAATTATGGCTGCAAATTCAGTTATAAAGTGTGATTTTTCTTCTGAAAGTGTATGAGTGTCAGTAGATTTCAACAAGTATGCATCAAGGATGTAAAGTCTGTATTGTACATAACACATATTTAGAAAATTAATTTACACACTGACATTAAGCTCACATTGATGTTTCACTTTAATTGGCAAATGAAGGGGATACTGTTATTGAAGGAAATTTATATTGGCTTAGTTATAAACTGTGAATTTCTAATTTTATAGTTCTCTCTTTTTTTTTAAATGTCCCTTTCAAAGTCCTTATTTTGGGGTTTTATTTGTATCATGATAAAACTTTGAAAGAAAGCTGTAGTAAATAATGATTGTGCTTATATTAGCCCTAATAAAAAAGTCTCTTCCACCTCTCCTAGGGAAGCTGACAGACCACCCACTTTTTATATTTCCACTCTGAGTGATTGGTGACACTGCTCAATAAATGGTAACGTGTGTGGCATTCACTTACACTATATACAGATGCAGTTCAGTTGCTGTGGCAAAGAAAACTCCTCAAGGACTCAACTTGCTCACACAGCTCAGAGGCAGAAGCCGCTCTGGGAAGGAGAGGCTGCCTGTGGAACCAGTCACAATTAGCATCAGCTGTCTGATTCTCTTGGTCTGCTCGTACAGGCAGAGCAAAGGGGAGCCCTTTCCAAAGGGCAGAGAGCAACTGACGGGCACCCAGGCCCCTGCACGAGCTCCTGGTCCTCTCCACAGAGGGTGACAGAGAGACAAGGGTGCTGAGTGTCCCCTTTTGGAGAAAGAGAACTTTTCACCTCTCTGAAATTAAGAAATGCAGAATGCTCCCAGCTGTTGTGGACATCAGTTGGAGCTGGAGGAGGTCAGGCTTTGAAGTTCCCAACTTGAGTGTGGAGCCCCTAACAAATTGTGCTTGGAAACAGTTGCTTTTCCTTATCTGACAGCTCTTACTTGACTGACACCTGACAAACCTACCCTAAATGTGCTCTCTTTGCGGGGTGGTGGTGGTTTTCCCCATGTGGAGTTCTAAACAATTCCATAGTTTTGGGTGCAGTGGCTCAGCACACCAAGGTAAGCTGCCCTTATAAACATTTATAAGGCACCGGTGAGAATCCTGCTTGCCTTTTTCTTATTTTACTTTGAAACATATGTAGGTGGTCTCAACAGAGAGTTGTGATTTGCAGTGAGACTGAAAACAAAACCAAAGCACCTTTCCTAGGTGCCTGAAGAGTTAGGTAGCTGTTCAAGAAATAGACAGTAACCAAAACCAAGTGTGGGATGGAAGAGCTGCTGCTTTGTAGTCTGTGCCCTGGACGTGGCGTTTGGCAGTTTGGGCTGCACGAAGCTGGCAAAGCTTGTAAGCGCACGTGAGTTCAGGTGGAGCAATTGCAGCAGAAGAATTCTCACCAGGCTCTGAGGTCCTGCTCACCTCCCCACAGTCTTGCTGCTCTGAGCTTCACTGGAGCCACTTGAAAGCAGGTCCAGCAACTTTTTTTTTAAGTCACACTTCTATTATTGTGTGTTTATGAAAGGTAAATGATGTGAGAGCAAAATCTTAGAACTGTAGAAGACTTTTGAGGACATGCTAGAAACCATGTTTGTGTTTTCCTGGAGGTCTCCAATCTCCTTGGGTTTTGTTTAACTCCTGATGCTGGTTCCCTGGATAGTTTTAACAGATTTACAGTCATTAAAGATTGTGGATTTTTTTTGGATTATCTTTGTAGCGTAGATGGACAGCAATGCCACAGCATGCAGAAATTGCACATTTTGCTTGAGTTGCTTTTTAAAATACACTATTTTATTTGCAAAATGTAATTTATGCCAAAAAAAAGTAACGTCATTTTGCCACTGAATAGGGTGTTTCAGCACAAGATGCTGTGTCTAAAGGGGAAAAAAGGCTTTACACCTTGTAAATCTAATTGAAAAATTGTTCCAGTACTGGGCTGTCAGCGTCCCTAAAACTGCATTACAAGAGATTCTCGAAATTAATCATTCTGATCTGAGGGAAGGGATCAAGAAAAATCTCAATACTTATTCTCCCTGTCCTGTGTGGTCTTTTATTTTGTTTAGTAATACGCTGCTACAAATTTGGAGGTTCTAGTGTTTGTAGGTCACTGAACAGACATTGAAATCTGATTTATATTGTATACCTGTAACATAGAAAGAAAAAGTATTTATATATTTTACGTAAGAATATTGCATTGAGCTGTGTATAATTTAAACAGAGGCTTGTCCCAAAATGGTATTGCCCACCTTGATTTTTTTCGTGTTTTTCTTTTTTCTTTTTCTTTTTTTTGTAATACTGTGTACAGTTCATGTCAATGAGCATTAAAGGCCTCCTGAAGCGTAGTCTTATCAAAGGGATGCGTTGTTAATAAAACGTACTTAAACTTCTTATAGTTGTTCTGGTCTCATGTGTACCTCTCAGCATTAGAAAGGGGTTGGAATTGATTTATATTTGTAAGTTACTAGGTAACTAGAACAATCAGAAGCTTCCCAAATAAAAATTTTTGTCAAAAATATATTTTACATTAATGCTTCATAAGACACAGAGACTCTTTAATAGTTCACACACCGTTTTTATTTTAGAAGTTTAACATACTGAAAATGATTTTCTGTTATGTGATGGTTTAAGTATTAGCATTTCAACAACAGCTGTGAAAGTTGAATTATTAACAAAAAAAAAAATTACCGTTTTGAACTCATTCAACCACTAATGCAAGACAGATGTTTTAATATACAAAAATTATACATGCTTCCCCACATATGCCAAAATACTTGTCTAATCTTCAGTTCTGGTGCCCAGACTGTGCCCTTGGACTAGCACAGAGGCATTACCCTTCCTGGAATCCTCCATTTGTGTCCTTTTATGCACAGGAGGTTTCACAAAGCACCACACATCAGTGCCAGGAAGCAGGTTTATAGGGAAAGAGGAGCCACCTTCTCCTTTCCTCACCCAGCAATCTGGAACGTGGTCAAGTGTGTTACTGCATCCAGATAATGGAATTTCATCAGAGGAGGATCTCCCTGGGAGCAACCAAGGGACTGAGAGGTGGGAACTCGGGAGGCCCATGTGTCTCACCCCACCATCAGGAAGGCACAGCTGGCTGAAGCCACACGCACCCCTTTGTTCACTTCCTGGGTGGAATTGCTGCAGCCAGGCCTCAGTGACAGCAGCTTTTTCAAAGCAGGAGCTGTGCCTGGTTGTAGCTCTCCCCTCTGGCACAGGGAACTGCAGCAATGTCAAAAGTTAAAATGTTTTGTGTGATACCGTGACTTCTTTGACGGATATCTTTCTTTTCTGACATCTGTATCTGAATTCCTTAGCTAATAAATCTTGATTTAGGATACCTTTTCAATGTTTTAGAATAAATACATCTTTTTCTGAAATGTACAGCTCAAAAAGTTTGTAGCAGTAGTGACAAAACAATCCCCTTATGTTTATTGGCCTTTTTTCCCAGCAGTAAAGCTTTTAAGCTACACATGCGATGAAGCACTTTGGAGAAGCAAATGTTCCAAGCTGTAAAGATACTGTGGTATCAAGCTTTCACATGCATTGTAACTCAAAGAGGTTTAAGATAAAGTAGGAAGGTTCCCTGGGATGTATCCATCAAATAGCATCAGCCTTCTCCCTTACCCTCCCTATTCTCTTGCCCTTCAGCAAAACGTGGCCAGCCGTGTGTCCTTACTCTGCTGGCTGGAGGCTGAAAGGAAGGACCGTGCTGCAAACTCTTCTCTCCTTCTCAAGTCTGTGAGCCACCTGCACCTGTGCACAGCACACAGGACGACATGGCACAGTGTGGACTGGACACCTCCAACTACATCTGCCCATCTCTGTCTGTATCTTTGTACCCCCACTTTTCCTGGCTGAAGACTTCTGTTTGCAGCCAGTGCTTGCCTCAGCCCGCAGGCTGTGCAAGGTCTTACTGGTTTTTCTGCTGCAACACAGCTCGTGGACATTACACCACTATCTCTAAGCAACAGTACAAAAACGAGATGTGGTTCAGTATCAGAACTCCCTTCTGTCTCCAGCTGCTTGGTGTCTAGGAGTGTGATTAGCTAGTTAAACACAGGGAAGGCACGTAATTCCATTTTAGCAAACTAGCTGCACATCAAATTGTCAGACACCCTTCATTTTTTTCACCTTTAAGAACTGCTTAAACTGTGCTGTTAAGTTGAAACCATCTATTTGTGACGGATTCCAAACAGCATAGGGAGGCAAAACCAAAGTGTTCCTTGTGCACTGAGGTAAATCTGATGAGACTTTCAGCTACGATTCCAACTGTACTGCTTCATTACAAATGTACGATTTTCTGAAATCAAAATTAAAGGCCAAATTCATTGCTGCCTGCTGTAGGGATTTTGAGTGTTAAAAAAAGGGGTTTTTTGGTTTTGTTTTTTTAACACATGCAAAAGCAGTGTTGGGAGATCTAGCTGGTATGCAGCTAGAATAGACGTTCTAGCTGAATAGACGTTCTTCACAAATGACACTCATACACCTGTGCTTCTGACCAGCCTGTCTCCTTGGCTGGTTGGTTGGTTGGTTGGGGCTTGCTATGGAAGTACAAGGGTCAATGCCAAAAGTTCAGTTCATGTGCACAAGCAGAGAGACCATGGTACCAACCTCTGTCCTTCTGGAAAAGTAATTCCTTTCCACCTAACTCCCTACATCTCTTTAATATACAGTTATGACAATTTTAAAGGGTCATTCTCTAGGCAGAGAAGGCAGAAGTTGTGAGGAGCCCCAGTTACGAGAAATGGAAGCAGGGTCTTCCCTGCACATATCTGTCTTCTGTGCTCTTTCACCCATTAAGTATAGTTAGGACACAGGTGAAGTAAAAGCAGGATGATCACTGGATCTGGGTGCTCTGGGCAGCACTCCTGGAGAAGTCAAAGTTCCTTCTAATCTTCTAGGAATGCACCACACTGTGTGCAGGTAACACTTCCACGATGATTCCTGACATGGTTTGAGAGAGAGAAAATACAACCCAGCCCCAATACGACTGGGCTGGGTAATGCTCCACGTGCAGCAGCACAGCTGCCACTGGCTGGGGTGGCCGAAGTACACAGAACACTGCAAGAGAAATACATCCCTTGAGCAGAACAACCTTCCTCCTTCTTTAATTTGCTCCTCTACCTTATGAATAAAGTTTTAATCTCTGCAAAATAAAGCAGTTCTCTGCATCAGCCTGTGACAGATTGCTGTGATGTAACTTTCTGCATAATATGGGCCACAAACCAGCCTATAAATCTCATCTAATGCCCGTAACTTGCAATGGAACCATAGCACACATAATTCTTGTATAAGTCAGGACTCAAAACTAGTCCAGAAACAACAGCTTTGCCGTGTTAATGGAAGTCAGGCAGCTGGGCTTGTGAGAGCCCTAATCAAAAGTTGTGGTTTTAGAAATTCTCGTATATAGTGTGTAGCCACACACTGGATGGACTCACAGGAGGACAGAACATCAAAGCCTTCCACCCAGGCAGTGCACATCTGTTTGTGAGATGTATCTCAGACTCTTCTTTCTCTCAGCTATTTCTCTGGTGGTTGAGGCTGCATCTGCATGAAAAATATCTAAATAACATTGTGGCTGGTACAGCATCACTGCTGTTTTGCCTGCTTCCAGTGTCTCCAGTATTTGGCAGGGATCAGATTCAGCCTCAAGTGGAGAAGAATAAGCAAAATTCTCAAAACAAGTATGAGTCGGAGGTGTAGGTGTGGGTGGAAAGTCTCTCGATACATTTTCACTAGGGTAAATCCAGGAAGAACTGTGACCATCAATCTTCTCTTCAGATGGTGTTGAAGATAATGGGCTCCAGGTAACAGGATGCAATTTCTGAGCCTCAGTATTACTGTCCATGGCTAGCACATCAGGAATGCAGTCATTTATCTTCAGCACTCTGTCAGAATCAATCTGCAAGTGAACCAGTAAACAAAAAAGTTACTCAATGAAAGAAGCCCAGAGTAGAGAAAAGGGAGTGATTACTTTGAGGAATTCTAATATTCCTACACATTTTTTTTTTGGTCTGCACTTTTCAAATAAATGAATTTGAAGGAAAACTGATGTACAGCATGTTCAATGGAAGCTGTATTTTATGTGAAATTTATTAGACAATTTATTTAAAGATTTTTTTAAGTAAACTCACGATGACTCTATTTGAGGAAGGAACCATGTCCCTCTACTCTAAAGACTTTGCCAGGTTTTGGATGTGGGCTGGCTTTAGTGTGAGGCAGAAGCAACTGAAGACAGATGCAGGGGCTTTTAGGTGTACTTCAGTCCTCGCTCTTGTGCTACTTTCAGTGAACACCAGCAGCTCCACATGTGCCAGGCAAAGGCTTGTGAGCCCCCTACATGCAGCATGGAAGCAGCAGCTCCCAGTTCAAAGGGACTACAGAAGAAGCTGAAAGCCTTCTGCCAATCCTGTTCTCCCAACCAGGCCTGGCACTGCCTGGCAGAGCCCCCTGTGTCCTCCCAGGGCCAGCAAGTGTACGGCCCTGCAGTGCCCTCCCGAGGGAATTGAGGCAGGAGGAGTGGGCTTACACAGCTCATGGGCTGCAATGAAATCCAGTATCCTTTGGGCTGCTGCGTTCAGACAGTGCAGGGGCTTGAACAGTAACAGTGGAGGAATCACCTGCTGATGAAAAGATTTCATTCATTCTGCAGTTGTGCATTTGCTTTCTGCAGTAACAGACTGCAGTATAAGCTGTTCACTGCAGAGTCACATGAATGTCAAAAGGAGAGTTTTCCACTAAATGGTAATATTAAACTGTGTTAATTTTTGTATAGTGATTAAATGTAGTCAACACAAAAACTGACAAGAAGTTAATTTTTAAATGCAGTCAACACAAGAAGAGTATTTTTTTTGAAACTCTACGCAAAGAACTCTAAGCAAAGAATGGACAAATTAAAAACTCTAAATTTTCAGTGATCTTACCTTATACTCTTGGAAAGACAGCACTTTGCTCTTGTTAGGACTAGGTATTACAGGACAGCAGCACTCCTTCACCCTGGAAATGAGAGAGCAAAACAAATGACACTTTTGTTCTCTTACCAAAGCACACTCTACCAGCAGAAGCCACCCATAGAAGCGTACAGGCACAGCAGCAGATGACCAGTGTCTCAGAAATGCCACAAGCCAAGTACTTTAAACATCCACGCAGTCAGACAGCCAAAAGAAGAGATGAATGAGGCCTTACAACAGGCTGGAAGCAACAAGCTGCAGCAGTGGTTTGTGAATTAGATTAGTTATATTCTCCGTCTACAACAGAAACATGCATTACAACTTACCACTTCATCTTCCAGTGGCATACAGCTGTTACTAGGGTTGGAACTATCACTAGCAGGAATACAAAGTACAGCATGTTTGCTGTGAAAGAAAAATACTTTAAAATTTTGGTTTTAACTTCTCACATGCTGAAGTCAATATAGCTTGAGTTTCTGGGGCAAAAATAACATCAAGTCTCCGTGGGATGCCAGCCACTAACTCAGCAGTAAAACTGTGTGGTCCGTGGTAGCAAGGTAGTTTGGCTGGAAGTTCTGGGATAAATCTGTAAGCCTTTGGACCTTGATTCCCTTTACCAGAATTGAATTATTATGAGACTGCTTTTCATTTGCCCTCGTATTGGCGCCTTAGCTGTAAGAGTAATTCACAAAACTTAAAGCAATGATAACCTTACTTAAGTATTGTTTTAGGTTTTCTCTCAGACCCGCAGAAAAGACAGATCTTTACTCTGAGACATGAACATCACCTGTACTTCCATTTTGGATGACTACAGCCAGAGAAACACTATGCAAGTGTTCAAGTCTCCCAGGATTTATGCTGATACAATGATCTCAGTATTTCCTTCTAGCTGGAAGACAGCCTTGGCCTATGCCGTTCACAAACAGCTGAGGCTGGAGATGGGCTGAGGGGAGCACTAGTTAGTGCCTGCTCTCCCTCTGCCCTGTCCAGTGCCTTCCTGCCCTGTGCCAGAGAGTTTTTGAGTCTCCACCACACACCACAGCAGGGAATGGACAGAGGTTGCATTCTCCTTGTATCTCTTTTAGTTAATTAAGCCCTTGTTGTTATTCTCTGCTTGGCTGTACAAACACCTGGCTGGCTGATGGGAGCTAAAACTTGTTAGAGGCAGAACAGTGCCCGTGAGGGTGCCATGATGGTCAGACACTGCTCTAGCAGTTAGCCTAAAACATGGAGTCTCCTTGCATAAGCCAATGCTTCCCCCTTTCCTATCCCTCCCCCTTCACCTCCAAGCCCAACAAGTTTTTCAAAATCAGGCATGTCCAGTTTGGATCCTAAGTTTCACAACCTTGCTGACTGGTATTTTCAAGGGAACAAAGTTATGGGCAAGGGATTTCCTCTTCTGCTTTGGTGATCAAATCTGCCCAGTTACCAAACTACTGTGCCTATGCCAACAACCCTTCTGTATTGGCTAAGGAATGAGTGAACTTGACAATGGTTTTAAAGACTGATGAGAGTAAGAATCAACAGTAGAAGAGTCCATACAGGAATTACCTGTTTGCACCCAAGTCTGTAGGTTCTCCTATATTAGAAAACCAGTTAAATCCAAATACAATTCTTCAGTGAGTTCTAACACACAGGACTCACTAGGCATGCAAATGTGCTTATATTGAGCTATTTCCCAGAAAGATATAACACTTAAATAAGGATGTAAATTAGGCTCATTCTAAAATTTAGAAAAAACCCTTTCTACTTAAAAGTATCAAAATGCCACGTCGGTATGCTCGTATCATTTCTCAGCTGGATTCTTTCTTAAGTGCATGTTGCATTGAATTCAATGTTTTCCCTCAAGAAAGGAAGATTAATGTTTTAAATCATCCCATCCTTCTGCTAGAGGACATTATTCACAGCCAGTACTCACAGTTATACGGTGTATCAATTAATCTAAAGTCATCAATCTGAGTCTCTCCTCCACCTGTAAATGCTTTAACCACTATTTTGTATTTTGTGTTTGGCATCAGGTGCTCCACGGTGTAACTTCTTTCTTCTGGGTTTTCAATTGTGTATTTACATAGCTCTGAATCACCTAAAACAAAACAGGTAAGATAGAATCATGGGATCACAAAATCACTTGAATTAATAGAAGGGACCCTAAAGATCACCTAGTTCCATCTCCCCAGCCATGGAAAGGGACACTTTCCACTAGACCAGGTTATTCAGCCCCATCCAACCCAGCCTTGAACACTTTCACACATGGGGCATCCACAAATTCTCTGGGAAACCTGTTCCAGTGCCTCACTAACCTCACAGTAAATCTTCTCCTCCTATCTAATCTAAATCCACACTCTTTCAGTTTAAAACCATTACAGCTTGTTCTATCAGTACAAGCCCTGGTAAAAAGTCTCTCTCCATCCTTTTTATAAGCTCCCTGTTAGGTACTGAAAGGTTGCAATAAGTTGTCCCCAAAATATTACAAAACCACTTAACTGAAATAACAGAACATCTGCAATCCGCCTTCTTTGTAATCTGCACATTTTATTCTGGGAAGGATGATGCATCCTGACTCAGTGCCACTGGGCTGGACTCACATCCTTTCTGACTGGACTGTCCACAGCATTGCCCTCCTCTGGCAGACACCTAACAACTTGCTGTCAAAGGCTGAAGCTTGTTTATTTTAATTTCTTTTTCCTCGAGCATTTTACCAGAAAGATTTGAGTTTTGCCATTTCTTTTTTTTACCAGAATCCTCTAGCCCTTAAGCTTATGTCAATTTCTTTGAAGATAACCAAAAGCAAGAAATCTCTGACTGAAAAAAAAGCTCTTTTGCCTCCCTGTTGTGCAACTCCCAAACCCCAGGGAGCAATGGGTTAGCTTATTTCTGCTGTTCTCAGTCACACCCCTTGTCTGCTAGCAGAAGCAGTGAAGCAGAAAATCTTTGATTTAAACTTTTTAAAGTCTAACTGGCATTATTTACAGAATTATGGTACTTATATGGTTAGTTTAGTTCTGACAAGAACTTTTACATAAGCCTCCCTCAGTTCAAACTATGCTCTTCATCCTAGCACTCATCTAATCAGAAGACCACAGGACACGACCCAAGCAGAAGAAGAGGCAAGGAAAAAAAATAAAATATATTCTTTAAACATGTTGGAAACACCTGAAAATTATAGTGGAGCAAAGTCATCTGGAGCAGTTTTGCATGTGAAACAGAAAGGTCTGATATAAATTTGTGGCTTTGTGCCACTTCACAGCTCAGTTCTGCCGAAAGAACTCCACTGTAGAGCACACACACAAATACTTTCACTAGAAAGGAGTCTATATAGGAAATTTAGACAGTGCTCCAATTTTGAAGGAAATAAATTGTATCCCATCTGTTTCTAAAATATCCCAAATCCTAGTAAGACTAAAATGCTTCTTATGACTTTCATCCAAGTAGACCATAAACAGATGTTTTTCAACCTTCAACCAGAACTCACATCACAAGAGGAAGAACTCCTCCCATAGTACCAAAGGAGTCTTTTCTGGAGCTAGAAAGGAGTCATGGACAACAGGATGAGGGCTGTAAATCTCCATAAAGCCAGGAATCACGTCTGCCTACCAGCACCTCAAGCACAGAGAGGAACAAAAACCAAAAGGTGCTGAAATCTACAGATGGCCAAATGAGCCAGCCTGACTGCCTAATGTCAACCTTCTAAGATGCTGCAAATACCAACAAGCCTTTTACCTGTATCAATGACACAACTTTCTGTAGTAGAGAGCTCAGTCACCTGAAATAATGTGCTTTTTTGATCCTTTCAAATTGCAGTTCCCTTGTATAGGTGACACATAAACATGGTAGCCTCTTACAAAACCAGGCTGTGACTCATTTGTGAGGTAAGAATCCCAAGACAGCGTTACTGAATTGTAAGTCAGGTCAACTTTTCTCACAGTAGGGTCACGGAGAGGAGCTGGAAGAAAGTAAATTCAAGTTAAACTTGCAATTATTCTTCAAGTGTTTTCCCTTGTCATTTGAAAAATCCACACTCCCATAAGGTGCTTATGTTTACATCTTTCTTGTATTTAAAAGCTGAAAAAAGCCAAAGTTCTCTACAAAAACCGTTAGCTTCACAGAGCCTTCATGCATCCACATAATACACAAAGCAGTGACTGATAATCACAGCTTTGTTTAGCTCTCCTAATAAACATGGACTCTACCTGGTCACTGCACTAGCCAAATATCCTCCATGCAAGGCCTGTATGTTGATATAGAACTTTTACATGCTTCACTGAAGATACAGAAAGAACACAGAAAATACAATTTTACCTAGCTGGAGAAGGAGGCAATTATTCTATTTGTGACAGATCAATTTAGCAAATGCACAAACCCCAAACATGCTGCCAACTTACGCAGCTCCCTGAGATAACCAATCTTCCTTTCCAGTAAGGAGGCCTTATTAGCAACAGATCCATAGATGCGGAATTTGTATCTCACCCCCGGAACAAAAGCAGCTGGAAAACAGTTAAATGAAAATAGGTTACGGTTTGTCTTTCAGTGTTAGTTTTATTTAATTGCTTCCTACAGAGGTCAATAACCTATCAGACACCTTCTCTGAGTGCTATTGTGCTATTAAAGCAATCGAAGGAGACAGAGGGCAAGCCGTGTGCATTACCTGAATGAAATACATTTATTCTGTCTGAAGTAGAGAATTGGGGGAGGGATTTATATTTTTTTTTGTTGCCATACAGTATTCAAGGTGACTGCACAATAGACTCCAAATACACCAAAAAGAAAGACAATTTCATTTACGTTTCTGGCACAGGCAATGGATGTGGTTTGGAAAGTTTGATGCAGACACATATCCATGCACCAGGATTCCACGTTATCCTCAATGACATCCACTTCCATTCACATTAAGCAAGTGCAAACCACTGAAGAATTTGAAATACTCTTCCCATGAGTTACCACAGTCCCCTTCATTATGTTCAGGTTTCTGCACATTTGTATGAATTGAGGTGCAGCTCCTTTATCGCAAATTTATGCATGTTCAGTGAAATTTCGTTCAAACAAGCTTCATTCCAAAGTGAGTTCTCAGCTTGGGAGACTCTAGGAAGGCCAAAGTCTTGCAGTTGTGGAAGCAAATCAGAGCAACTTTCACACAGCCAGAAAGGATTTAGGTCTACCAGCCACTACTGGGATAAAAAACATGCAACTGATCCTAAGCAAGGACTGGTGCTGAGATACATCATTTGTGGCACACTTACAGCAACAAAGCTCTCACTACACCATGGGCTTAAATTGCCTGAGCCTTAACTTCTGATCCATGTTACAGATAGGATAGAGCTCCCTTTTGCAACTTTCTTGCTTAACTTCATCATCCTCCTTCAAGATGCTGCTATAAGCCACTCACAAGAGGTTTTGTCTAACATACTGTGTTGACTTTCCTAATATAGTATGCTGCCTTCCAAGGCTTAGTGGTGCTGGTACATTTGTGGTGTCTAATTAATTTGGCAGGAGAAACATGATGCCACATGCCTTTGAAGAATTACACCTGCACAGCACAGAATTCAATATTCCACATGATTTGTTTCTTAAATTCAATTAATGCCCACAGCTTGAAGGACTGCTGTAGTCAGAAAGAATAGCTGTTTGGCTTTCACCTGAGCTGATTACAGCACTGGAAGTGTTGGGTCCAAATTTCTTCCACTGCAAATCACAAGGCTGCAAACTGGGAAAGTTACACCAATCAATAATGTAACTATCATAAATACTTCTGGGCTCCCAGGAGATTAAAATGCCATCATCTGTACCATTAACCCGTCCTTTCTTAAGCTCCTCGGTGCCTAGGAATGAACAAAACAGAATCTCTTATTATTGTCCTGCATGAGACTTCAGACTCATAAAAGAAGATCAATGCAGTTCCTATACTATCCAGTTGAAAACAACAATAGGAGAGTTGCATTCCTTCACTAAATGACATATGGGGTCTTTCACATGCTGAAAGCTGACAGCTCAGAAACCACCCAGCAACTGTTACTACACATTCACCAAAAAAATCAGCTGCAGAAACCTGGAGTCAGAGAGTCACAGGAGGCTAATCACACTAGCACTGGCTGCACCATCAAGGCACCTACTGCAGGTCTGAGGCCCTGGTCTTAGGCTAAACGTATTCTGCTGTGTGGGGACACTCTGCACTTAAGCTTAATAAACATATAGCTACCACACTGCAGGAGAAAATACCGTCGTAATTTTCAGATAGCAGTGACGTAAGTTAAGAGGTAAGGTTAATTTGCTGGCCAAGATGATAAATTATGAGTTCACTTAAAACAGGTAGAAACAAAACTCTAATAATGTGATTATAACTGAAAATACTCCTACTGTTATCTGGAGCTCCAGAGATGATCAATACCGAAGGAAGTGAAAAATTAACACTGTTCTTTGCCATGATACTGATTCTGTAGGAATGGTTATTAATGAAAATCCTCGTGCTATTGTAGACTGAAGAAAAGGAGATGCTTTCAGGCTTAGAGCCATCTTCTAGTTTTTCCCAGGTTACTTCATATGAAATAATTTTTCCATTTGCTTGAAAACTTGGTGTTTTCTGAGAAAAAAAGTTATGGAGGAAGAGAACAATAACTTAGCAAATTTTGCTGAAAAAATATGAGAGGATCATTTAGAACTTTAAATAACTAACAGGATGTATTATTTCTGTAAGAATAGAAACACTTGTTTCCATACATTCATACACATGCTGGTTGAAATGGAAATGCAGAAATCTTGGTAATGGGATCTGTCTTGTTCTAATACTTAGAGAAACGGTATGTCTGAAATTCCAGGATGGCACACCACCATAGCTACATGTGTTCTGAGATATTTTATATACAATCTGTTTTAGATTTGTAAAAGACATTTTCATACTGAATTGCTATCAACTGCACATGAACCATGTGTGCAATTTCCAGCCCCTTTACGAAAGGCTTTGTTTCTGTTTCTGTAGGATGTCTCACCTTCCAGAATAAGGTTACATTTCGTCCCCCCAGAACTGGTGTAATTTCTCTCCATATGTCCAGTTTCCCTGATGGAGCTGCAATAAATATAGCAAAACAAGAAAATGACAATGCTCTGGGTGCAGAAAGGATAGACAGTTTAACTGCTTCCTCCCATTTGAAGAAATTCCACTCCCAACGCCTCCTTTTTCCCACCACTCCCAGGTCTTGCGCAAGCATTATCCTTTAACGTCTTTTTCCCTTCATTCCTTCTTCTGAATTAAAGTCTGGTAAATTTCCCCAGAAAATCTTTGCTTGCAGTCACCAGACTCTTGTTCCCACCTCTGCACCACTCCTCCAGGCCTCACAGGGCACTGTAACTCAGTCTGTCCATCTTCCCAGTCAACTGGATTTCCCACCGCCTGCAGTGGATGAAATGTCCGAGACTAGCAGGTAGGCTGAGAACTATTTAAGAAGTCATATTCTTGCAGTTTGCTCAGTGTGTTTCTTTTATGCATGCAACAGGCCTCTCCTTTAGCTACACAGCTGAAGAGTAACAACAAACAGCTAAGACAGGTGGCAAGCAAGGAACATCCCTCAAACTTTGCTTCTCCACAGGTTGGACATACTTCCTTCCTTTGTTCTGACGGTCAGGGGTTGGCTCCACTCACTCCACCTCCAGAAGTGCTTGGCCACCGCGCAGCGCACCCTGGCCGTGTACTCTGTGTACGGCTGCAGCCCACGCACCGTGACGCGCTTGTGGCGCGAGTGCACGTCAGAAATGTTGTGCTGCAAAACACAAAGACACAACAAGCGCAGCTCAGAACAGTGTCCTCAGCAAGATGTTCTCTGAGAAAATAGTTCTTCCTCCAGACCCTGCAAGAGCCAGTTAAGCTTCACTCGGGAAAGACGGTCATGGAACAACAATCAAAAAAAGAAAAAGCAAATAATGCACAAGATCAAAACAGTGGGAGATCCAAAAAGATTTAAGTGTGAGGTGTAAGTCACCTCTGTGTAACTTTCTGAGTCATTCAGAACCCTCCACATGAGTACTTTTTACATCCAGGAGGGAATTTACTGAGATCTTGCCTTCATAGAGTCTGGGGCTATCACCTCATGTAAAAGTAGGATGTTGCTCCAGATCTATGCAGAGCAATCTATAGCTATCTTTTCTTTCTTTCTCTTTTTTTTTTCCCCCCCAGCCTTTACCCCACTCTCCCCTAAGAGCCGGAGTGAGTTCTGATAAGAGTCAAAAAGCCAGCATGCTTTTAAGCCTCTCCCCAAAACTCTCTTGCAGTGGCCAACTGCGGTGGTCACTTGATCTGACAGCTCTTAAGCTACACTCAAGACAGAACGCAGCTTGATTGTGATCTTCACTGTGCCTTTTTAACGTGCTAGAGACAAGCTGGCTTCTAAGAAAAGAGCTACAGTGAAGTGACAGTACACGGGCAAAGAGTCCGTCAACCTCACCTTTTGTGGAAGAGGTGGAACAAGATAAGGACTCTACTCAAATAATCTTCACGGAGATCGAAGAGGAAAGGAAGAAAAACTGTTCTGGGATTCCATCGCTAGAAATCAGACTCACTATCATCAACTACAGTCAATAGCACACAGAAGGATCTTGGACTAATACAAAAGAAATCTTCAACATTCCTCTGTTGTGTGTGAAATGACATAACCAATAAAAACAAATCAAGATTACCAGCAGCTAATATATACACAATACATATTATACAACTCTAGAATTATTAGGCCCTTCAGCGTTCTCATTAACTTCATCAAATCTCAGAAACCATCCAGTGGAGCACTGACCCACAAAGTCAGACCAGTCACACCATGTACTTCTGCCAGAGCACAGGCAGGGTTTGGAGTGTGAATTAGAGCCAACAGTGGCTGCCCACATGGACCACAAAATCAGCGTAGCGCTTGGGAGAAAACAAATCCAGAAAACAGACACATCAATATGCTCACAAGATTTACAGTGTATCTGTATTACTGGGGAATTATTTTTTAATCTCACATCAGAAAGATCCTCACTATGTTTTTGTTTAAGAAATGCAGGTTTCATACCAGTTCTACTTTGCCATCAGGTTGGAGCACTTCAGTCTGCCAAAAGAGTTCAATTCCATTTTTTTCATAATTCCAATTTAATGTAATTTCTGTATCTGTGCTATCTTCCCAAATCTGTGAAGGTGCAGTGGGACACACTGCCAATGGAAAATCTGAGTTAGCTCTTGTAAAACATAAAATATATGCAAAAGTATGTTAAGATATTTTAGCTGAGTAGTAAAAGCAAATAAAAAATACACATTTTTCTCCTAATCTAGAAGAAACATATATAAATTATAAAACTTCTTTTCAGAATGTAAATGCAAGTAAATGTTACACAAGGTTTAAAAAAATCCCCTGTGCTGACTTAGAAATATTTTAAAACATCATGGACAAAAGGAAGAGAGACATTTATTGCAAACCAGTAAAATTCTCTAATTCAGGGCCTGGCAGAAGCTCCTGATGTAACATGGTAACATTTGACACATTTCTACACGCCAGAATCGGGCCTCTTTGACAGAAATTTTATTCACAACTCTAACACTGACTCCTATCAGTAGCTACCCTCCAGTAAACAGTGCCAATGCTACTTCTTCCAAAAGATTTCTGAGATCCTTTATTGCTGTGTAAGAGTATTCAGCAAGTGAACTAAATCCCAAACTCTCCCACGTTACCAGTATAATAGTGAGGAAAGCAATGCAATGTGAGGACATGGCAATGCAAGTGAGGAGTAGGCTTACACCCTTGGCCATTTATCCTAAAAACTTCATTAATTACATTATTGAATTACACTACTCCATGAAACACAATTTGAGGACTTTCATACTCAAAAAAGTTTGAATTTGATATAGAAGGTCCAAACTACCACACGAAGAATTGGAAGCAATGGATTTACATTTTCCTTTACTTACTGTCATCCTTTAAATTAGGAAAGCTCTAATGTAAATATTTGCAAGATCAGAGAAAACATGAATGATTTTACAGGAATCACTATTTAAAAGCTTAACTCATCACACATATCATACACCATTTCTTTAACGTGCAACTATCACTGTTGTAAATTTTAATGTACTTATCACATTGAATATAAACTATTCTAGCCTGACTTCCCATAAAAACTGAGTTTATGACATTGTGTTGTCTCCCTACAACCCGTCAAGTTTACTCCTCCACTTTCTTGACCCATTTCTTCCACTTCCAAACAATCAGATAATCAAATGTTACGATTTTCATGCCTCTCTGAGATAAATCTAACAAAAAATGAGACGTTTAACTTAAGTTCCTTCATATAAAGGAAGGCTAGCAAAATTGTCAACAATGCCTCTGAGGAAGGAAGCGGTGCCAGGATGCAGCAGTTACACCAACAGCCTCCTAGTCCATTGTCCTGTCAGCTTCTTCAAACAGGTAAGGCAGCCAAAGGACCTGGGGAACACTGAACTGGGACTAGAGGACACAAAGAGAACTGGAAATACTGCTGGAGACCAAAGAAATACCCAGTTGTTTTGAGGCACGACTAGGAAGGAACTTATGGAACCCAAGGCACACTGAGATAAAGGACACAACCACTAGGGAACAAGGAACCACAGCCATCAGATACTCCTCAGAGAATAACCTGGCTTTTGTCACTGATGAACTGCTCTTCCTCCCTTACAGCAGCACCATGGATGTTACTGTCCCGTATTAGGACCAAGAGCAGGTTAGCACCATCACTTCTTTCCCAGCAATAGCGTGTATCACATCACATATCATACCAATTTCCAAGTAACCTACACAGATATTTTGCTTAAACTCCCCATTTTATATCCTTGCATCATATTGCTTTCTCTTCCATAAACCAGCTTCAGCAAAGCGGCAGATTTTAAAACATTAAGGGGTCATTCTAATAACCAAATCTGACTTTTCGAGTAAAGCTGTTTTCTACTTCCCAGAGCTGAAACTGAAGAGAGAGCAGGTAACTATAGCACAGGGACAGATAAGTAATAAAACTGTGAAGACAAAAATCAAGGACTTCCATACTTAAACCGGGACACGAAGCATCAAGCTCAGAAGGAGCAACAAAAAGCACTACACAAAGACATAGAAAAAAACCCCTTACTTCTGTGTTTTACATCAAAAACATCTGTGGCAGTTTTCTTTCCCAGTGCATTTTCCACAGTCACTGTGACATTCCAGATCCTCTGCTGGCCTATATCCCAAGAACAGGAGCACTGCTTAGAACAACTTTCTTTGCAAAGAGCCATTTTCTGGGATGACCTATCAAAGAAAGGGAGAGGTAGGAGGCAGGGAAAAGAGAGAGAAATATGTTTTTCCATAATGTACAATCAACATAGATCTTGAAGTTTCTGATGTCCAACTAGAATACAGCATCAAAAAAAATAAGGCTGAGGGGGGTATATAAGAAGCCACCCAGTTCATTCCCTTAGCCTGAAGTAGGATGAATACATATATTCTTAAAATAAAGTTTTCTTTGAAGTCCAAGTTTGTCTTTTTAAGATACAGCTACATTGCTTTTAGAAATTTCCTTATGGATATTCTAAACCAGAGACTTATTTGTCAAGACTTAAATAATTTACATGTCTACCACTAAGCTTTTAAATGAAGCTGTAATTTCAACTGCATCTTGAAGTGTATCTTCTAACCTTCCATTTCTAAATCACCATCACAGTATCTTAATAGAAGTGAATGATGTGGAGACCAGGAAGGTATGTGTAACGGTGGCCTGTTTTCTGCTGAGATCTTGTGATGAAAGTCTGTTGTGATTATGAGATATCTGTCCTGTTTTATGAGTCTCCCTTTCTCTGCAGGCCTTGCTGTAAAGCCCCTCTCCTCACATAAGGGTCATGTCTGATATGCCACGGCTGTGTAGCCTTGGCTCAGACTGCTAAGAGCTTTGAAAAAGTCTGCAGATTTTTTTTTTTTTTTAAAGTAAAGAAGCCAGCTGAAACCACAGAAATTATAGACACAAGAAGGACTTTTGAGATAGGATTGTCAGCTTGAGTCAGCATTAGTGTCAATGGACCATGAGCATACTCCTACTCAGCCTACCAGCTGATCAGATCCTAGTTATCTGCTGTGTGTGCTACCCAATAATTATGTTATACTTTTAAGTTATCTACGTCCTGATTTCGGGGTGTCTTCATACCTACTGAATGATATCCAAACATATTAACTCAAAAGAATGGTTAGAATAAGCTTTATCAGGCAGAACTTGATCCAAAGGACTGTCAACTTTGTTATAGCTAGCCTGATTCAGAGCAGTTCTGCACTACTCAAGCTTTGTTAAGTAAGTGATCAGTCAGGTGGAAAGAGGAAAGCAGCTAATTACAAGGACAAAAAACATTTCCACAAATTATAAGGGAAAGAAGGGGACTGTTTGGTACAGCACAGATCAGAGTTAATATAACAATGAGACTTACGTTTTAGACAAGGTGTATCGTGGTGAATTCTGTCCATAGAGATAGGTCTCTCCTTCTGTCCAAGTACATGTTACTCTTTTCATGTCTTGAGTTTGGCAGGAAAAATCTTTAGGTGTGTCAGGTGGTTCTTGTCAGACGAATAACCAAAGAAACAACAACATCACAGCAGTCAAGGCAATAATTTAATATATTAACAACCTAGAAAAAATGGCTAAGTACGAAGTCCGGTTTACTATAGACACGATTACTGAAACTGCACTTATTTCAATGACCACTCTGCGGAGATAGTCAGGATGAGCAATCAAACACTTTCATACTCTATTATCTTTTTTTTGTACTCATCCATTCATTTATTCAATCTGTATTTTTTTCTATCTTTAAAAATTGCTGTTAGCCTTCCAAAAGGGGACCGTGCTGAGTTTTTCCCACAAGCATACAGACAATGAAGCTGAACTCCTAAATGGGTGGGTATATTTAAGAATCAATCACCCGCCATAGGGTCAATTAATTTAATGCTATTTTTCCTGCTTTCTGTATGTAAGTTTACAGATCTGAAGTCAGAGTTCAGCCAGGCATGACAAGACCATGACAACTTACAGAAAGCTTTTTTTCCCCTGCCATTTTTTCCACAGTCATTCTTGAGTTAGTAAGAAGAGGAAAACAAAACTGTAACAATGTGTTCACTTACTACCCACAAAGAAAGCTGCCTCATGTGACCGTCCATCTTCATCACGACAGTAAACATGGATGTTAGACCCTTTGTCATGTGACAGATTTTCCACAGTGAGAAGTTTGACTTGACTGTTTGTGTGCTTGAAAACGTCAACAGTTGGGTATACAGTGAATTCCTTAATGGCTCGACCTTTCCTTCCTATGCAGCAAAGAGTGATATCAGAGCCTTCTGCTAAAATTTTTTCTTTTGGAAGGATTAGTGGCTCACTTCTATTTGAAGTGTCCAGGCCTGCAAATTAAAAAAAAAACCACTTCAGAATCTGCTCAAGTCAGCAGCCCTCAGCTAGAACACAAAACTAAGCATTTACACAAGAAATTGTTAACACTATATTATCCATTCATAGACTCTTATTTAGTATTCTTCCCAATACAGAGATGAATTTCACATGTAATAATGCCTTTCTCTTAAACTCATAAACATAATGTAGTCCAACAAAACTAAGAGATTAAATCTTTTTTACTGCCTTTTTGCTTAGAGAAAACAAAAATGTTCTGTCAAGAATTGCCTTTACAAAGGAACACCACCTCCTGCTCCTATGCACAGGCTGTTGCTTATATCCAAAACACCTCCTCTTGAAGACTTTGAGCAGAGGGCCAGAAAAACATCATGGTCTAATGTTCATGCAGAGCTCAGCTAAGAGGAGTCAACATTGACTGAATCACATCAGTGAGGGGATAATCAACTTTGAATGAGACTCCCATAGCTTTCTATGTTGGACTGCTTGCTGGATGCAAAAATTAGTAGAATTTAAGTGACTCACAGTCTTTCACACATATTGCACAGATAAAATCTACTCTCAAGAATCTGATCCAAAAACCTGATGACATCTAGAGTTACTATCTTTCAGAGAGCTCTAAATCAGGTCTGTAATGTGGGATCAGTTTGTGACCAAGAAATAGTGGTTTTGAACTCCATTCACTTGCAACTGAAAAAACCAGAATCTCCAAGATTGAGGAAGACTGTGGGACAAAATCAGAGTCTTGCATCCTATTTCCCATTATATAACAATAGGAAGATGAGTGCCACAATCCAAGTATGAAGACCAGTGATGCCTCTTCTATACACATGATGTCTCCAATATCTAAAAGCCCTTGCTGCTCCAAATGAGTGTTTCATTATAAAATCACTGTAGTCGTATTTTCTAAAGCAGTTACATAATTTGTTTAAACAAGATTCTCTGGAAACCAAACTACTCTAGTAAGACACAGTAATCTAAAAAAAAGATAAATTTTGTGATGTCATTAAATATGTTATTGGTTCACTCTCTTGTTTATTCTCATGTAATTCCCACATAATTCACAAGACATTCATTCCAAGTGACATAAGGAGCTGACTTGCTCCTTTCTCTCAGGTTCTGTAACACTAATTCAAACTATAAGCCCCAGACAAAAGCAACAGATTCATCAGACCATGTAAGCCCCTAGCTATGTGCTTCCTCTCCTTTCCCTGAGTCTGGGCCAGGGATGTGCCTATCCAAGATCCCATGCCACACCATCTACTACATTGTTTTAATGTGTGAGCAGGGAAAAACCCTAAAACTTTTGGTCTACCAGCTTAGGAAGATAGTCTGCAAATTATAGCAATGGCAGAAGCACTGCCATTATTGCCAGCAAAATATAAGAAACTGGTTAGTGCTTAGAGCAAACGGATTCTTGATTTGATGCCATCTCTCCTGAACCGTCCTTCACGGCTACATTCACTGGTGAATTACAAACTAGCTTTATACTAGAAAAAAATTAAACCAATATTGCAAAGTTTTATTTGGCTTACCCGGGACAGTCTCCCACGAACTCCACTGACTCCAAGTTTTTGATGCTTCTGCCTTGCTCCTGATTCTCACATCATGTGACATACACTCCAAAGGTATGTCTGAATCCCATGTCCAATGGAGAGGCTTTTCCAATTTATCAAGTGTGACATTATGAAACTCCTACAAAGAAAGAGCAGTAAAGCAAAGTATTGAAAACACAGCAATATTAAGATTTGGAAATAGAATCAAAAGCAGCGAGGTAGCTCAAAGGAGGAAAATGCTTTTGCAAATGAATGTCTGAAACTCCACTAGCTACACGTGATCTCATACTGAGTAACTATTCAGCTAAACTGCTCACCCATCTGTGCTAGCAGTAGTGGAGTGACTGATGTGCTGACATATTTGTGAGCGAGACCCTGCTTCTCATGACATGGATTTGCTCTCAGAGACTTTCAGCGGGTTATTTGTGCCTACTATTACATAAGCTGCTGCCTACAAATGCATCCTAATGCTCTTGGTTTCATATCCCTGCAGTGGAGTCACCATCCCCAGAGTGATTTAAAAGATGCACACATTCAGCACTTAGAGATGTGGGTTAGTGGCGGACTTGGTAGTGCTGGGTTAATGGCTGGACTCAATGATATTAAAGAATTTTTCCAACCTATGAGATTCTATCATTCTATATATTTTAGTATTTCTTATAGCAACCATTCCACACTCTCAGCATATAGACCTGTGCTGCTCATATGATTTTTATCGAAGCCCTGACTCATACTGACCACTAGAGAACTTCTCTCCAGTACTGCTTTCCATCAGCAACACCTGCACTTTCATATTACCACTGCTCTAAGAAAAACTCTGCCATCAGTTCAAAATTTCATTTCTCAGTTATAGCCCCGAGGAATGTAGCCACTGCTCTGGAAGCTACATAGGCTGTCCATGCTTTGGTATGAGCAGACTCACAGAGTTTCTTCATTGGTACACGTTCTTCAGAAAAACACAGAAGCAAATATATTCCTGTATGGTAGTGACATCCAAAGTAATTTCTCATGTTTATTACGAATAACAGAACAGACTACATCCCTGGATTTCTTCCAGCAAGTTAGTAAGAGTTTGTTTTACTTTTACTTCCTTCCAGCAAGTTAACAGGACTTTATTGAAGGACACTTCAAAAAAGTCCAAAACTTGATTGTTTGTAGCTATATGGCCCCAGTTACTGACTTCAGGGTTAGATCTACTCATGGGTCTAAAAATCCTATCCAGCATATCAAAGTGGTAAAAATCTTCAGAACTGCATAGAGCTCATCTGCAACGATGATGTGGTTCTTCAAACTCAGAGACAAAATACCACCAACTTGGATGATCAAAATAAGTTGTGATTTTTAACAAAGCCTATCTTATTTTACTGATCACTGGTTTCAGAAAAATAAGCCCTTGTCTGTTCTATACGCTTTCCGACAAACAGCAACTCTAAATGAGCTAGTGCAGTTTTTTAGTTTTACTAAGTTTTAAATTTTCTTTGGAGACTGTTCTCATATAGAAGTCACAAACAGAGAAAAACACCCAGAACAGGTCTAAGCCTATTATTTGGGTGATCTCCTCCTCTTCAGAAAACGTTGCTGGTTTAGATGCTAAGGAAAACTATCAGGATAGGGACTTTGCAAAGAGACATCACGACATCTTCCATCATTGTAAATAACTAGTACACTTCTTTTCAAAGTACACTTACTGTCCACACAGTAGTAGCTTCATCGGTTCGACGGACTTGTATCTCAAAAGACATTGCCAGCTCAGCGTCATGTGCTGACTTGACAACATCCCATTCCACCAGCAGCCGCTGAAGATCCAAATCCTTGGAAACGTTAAGGCATGTTACTGGAAACACATTGGATTCTAGGAGCGTAAAAAGGGCACAAAAATATTACTGTCTAGCAAAGTTACAAAGCAGATATGAAACAAAAGTGGTTAGAGGTAAGATAGGTTCCACACCAGATGGTTCTGAAGGAAAAACAAGAGTGATCGGTACCTATGCTGCTGATGACAAAAGGAAACATAATTCTTCTTAAGGAATCAGCAGGCTAAAATGAGGCTCCTGAATCTCACCACGACATTTGGTATTTAATTTCTGTTTCATTTCTTTATGCTCTTAACTTACTAGCTGTTTAATGGAATACAGATCCATCCCTTCATAGTCTTATGAAAAGGAACAACATAAGAGGGACTAAATCCCAAACTATTCCAAACCCTTCATATCATTAGGGCAGAAACTCTGGGCTCAGTTTTGTTCTCTGACTTAATTCAGATTAAATAAATTAATGCAAAAGCATTATTTGAACAGAATAGGTTAAGGGTTTTCCTCCAGTAGCTAGCTCAGATGATAGTCTAGTATTAAGCACATTCCCAGTTGCTCTACACAGAGTTTATGTCATGGCTATAGATTCTTCTACTGGAATTAGACACCTAGTTCTAATGGCACCCGCATCCTTCTCCTGGTCTGGATTTAATTCCCATGATAAAGTAAAGTTTAAAAGTCAGACTGATGTCCCTTTTTGTGTTGGGAAATAAAAGTCCCTGCAATATTATTCTGCTGAAAACTACAAATAACCCTGTAAATGGTTCCTCTTTTTAGACAATTCCTTTATGACCCCTCCCTAAAAATCCTAACTGTTGGAAGAGATGAAATATAGCACTCACTAATTTGTCGTTTCTCTACTTCCTGAAACCTAAACAAGCAAACATAAATCCCCTAAACTTGATGTGGTCGTTAATGAAGCCAGGGAGCTGAAACACCCAAGTAACTAGGCTTTTTCTTTTACCACGGGGGCTTTCCAAGGTGCTTCTGCTTGCTACAAAAGGACAGGGTCAGAATGTTTATACTAACCAAGACACAGGAAAAAAAGTCACAAAAACAGCTGCATCTTTTAATAAAACAACTCATTCTGTGCATTCCTGCCACATTACAGCCAGAGTCATCAGGGACGCAAGTGACCTCAGCAGCCCCCTCTCACAAAACTAACTGACTCCTGTCTCCCAGACACACTTCTCCCACTGAATTACCTCAGACTTTCACCACATATCATTAGCAGAAACACAAGTATTCAGGAGATTTAGACTGAGAACCTACATTTTGATAGATGCTTCTGTTAGTCATCATGTATCCAAACCATTCTGCAATTTATCCTGCAGTATCTGTGTTGCAATTACCTCTATGCAGCAGTTTTCCTACACAGGGATTTTTACATTAGGGGAAGGGAATGAAAAGCTCAAGAGAAGCAGCAGTTGTAACAATTTCTAGTGAATCAAAGGAAGTAATTAAAACTTTATAAGCACATTTGCTAATTATGAGAATACAGACATTGACACAACTTTGTTGTTTATAAAAGTCCAGACCATAATTAAAGAAAAAATGGAGGGAAGAATATATTTTACCATTAGTACAAAGTTACTAAAAACTGCCAGAAGAAAGGATTCTCTTTTAGCAAATCATCCAAAAACTCTGTTGGGATATTTTTAACCCATTCCATTTTCAAGGGTACTAGAAGTCTGAGCAAAATGAAAACCATATGCTTTTAATCTTGAGGAAACTATTGGTATAGGCTTCTTCCGATAAGCTTGGAGGAAGAAATCAAGTTTCACTGTTCAAACACATGGTCTCAGAACCAGGATTGTGGTACCCTCAAGTGTTTTGGAGAAAGAAATACAGACACATATATGCAACACACCTTCTATCAACTCTCACTGCAGTCTTAGTATATAATTACTGGGTAATGATTAACGTGTAAATTACGTGATAGAAGAATTGATAGCATTCATGCCCCCGTGAGGTAAACGCAAAATGTTTCACATGCAGAAGTAAAATTTCCTTTTCAGCTATGGTAATGACATGATCCTTAGAAAGTGTATCTGCTACTTCATAGCTGCTTTTGAAAAATGATGGGCATCAGTATTATACTGCCATAAGGAAACCCAGTACCTGTGACAATTACTAGGTGTCTGAAACTGAATAAACAAGGTGGAAGGCTTGGGGATAAATTTCAGTGAATGATGACAGAGCACCAGTTTTAGGTTTTACTGGAAAAAAGAAGTATTATTAGCTTCTCTGCCAATAACTGACTAGGCAAGGAGCCAGAACAACCGAAACAACAGAGCGATTCATAAAATTAACTGTGGAAGTGGAGTATCACTTTATTTTGGGAAGACAGGACAAAACACACTTCATTTCCCCACATTTTACAGACTTTCACCATCAAAACAAACACAATTAAAACTTGTTTTAACTTGAAAGCTAACTCAAGACTATGTGAATAGCTTTATGATTAACAACAGAGACTAATTTTATTCCTGAACAATTGCATGTGAAAACAAGTGACCAAGTTACTGTAATGAAGCAACTGTTTGAACTTGCCTGCATTACAAAGATTTGCCATTCCAGGAGCACTGATAATAAGTCTCAAAACTGAGACTTGGGTGAGTGGTGTGTGAACACATGAATTTCAAGGTGGAAGACAGACAAAGTGTCTGAAAGAGATATATTACACCTTCAGTATGATAATAAATATATTTTTAAAAACTCAAACATCTCTCTTCCTTCTTCTCCAATTTAAAAAAAGGCAGTACAATTTCCATAATGCAGACTAGAGCCTGGTAAGGTCTGCCTTCTTAGTGGTGGCCACAGAAAGGTCAATTAAAAATTTTCTTTTTTCTTTTAATGGAGTCATACCCAAATGCTACTGCTAGCAGCAAGTACACAAGAAGTATTTTTACCTTAAAATACACAGCCTTCTGAAAAGTTATCATTATATCCAACTTTTTCTCCTTCAAATACGCATATTTGCTTTTTGTATTTGTATTGGATAAATATGTGAAGTGTGAAAAATAAAAATCTGGTCCTGGAATCTTGTAGCACAGTCAGAAAAGAGCCAACAGAAATGTTAAAGTCTTCAGAGATGAGACAAAGAAAGAAAGGAAAGAGGCAAAAAACCATAAAAGTTTTCAAAGAGGAAATAAATTATTTGAAGATGACAGTACAGATCAAAAACATAGGAGAAAGAGGAGGAGCAAATAAATAAATACACTTTGGCTTCACATCATCGCAAGTTGTTGATTCAACAGGCAATTGTGCATAATGGGGTCACTAAAGGTAATAATGCAAGTTGCTCCATCACCTTACCAAAGAGACTCATTTGATTAAATGTGTAACATGTTGCTTAATCACAGACTTACAAATCAGCAAGTTGAAAGCTTCAGTTGCTGTAGATTGCTTCCAAAGAAAAAAAATCAAACATTCATTTACCTTGCTGTGAGTATGTAGTGTAGCAAGTCCTCAGGGGGAGCAGTACTGCCAGAATCACGAAGTGATTCATCATTCGTCCACCTTTTCCTGCATAAGACTTACAAGCAAAGAAAATGTTTTTATTTATTTGTTTCTTTCAGGAGAAACGCAGCATGCCAAACAATAGTCCAGATAATATTACTATATTTAAGAATGAATAAATAAAAACCCAACCACACAGACTCCAGGAAGCTCAAGAGAAATTCAGGAAGAACACACAAAGAAAGATAAAGAACGAAAAAAAGTAAACCTCTTGTTTTTAGGACCTAGTTACAGCAAAGAAGCAATATAATCAAAAAGTTCAATTGAGTCTAAACAAATAAATCATGCATCTCTTTAAAGATTTTTATCCACTTATTTCAAATAAATATTGAAGTAGAAGCCTGTCCTAATATATTTTGGCTTTCCTCCTGCACAAGTAAGACGATATCCATCCTAAAAAGGGGAAAAGAGTATTAAAGTTACAAAACACCTTGTGATTTCTGCTCCACCTAAAGCCTGACTGATGAATCCACCAGACTGATGAATCGTCTGCCAGCACATGGGACACTATATGGAGGGCTTAAGTTAGATGAAACACTCGTATCAAGTCTCAGCAAGTCCCACTCCCAGACGGACTGCCATCTCAAGAACAACAGAACTCTATCTTGCATTCCATTTACAGCTTTGACACTCACGCTGTGCCAGGATGAAACTCTTTGACTTGCACAGCCCAGTTCTGAAGGACTGATTGCACGTTAGATATCAGAAGACGTGAATCACCTGAAAATTCCCCGACGCAGAAAGGAGAGGTAAACATCAGGCTACAGTACGGTTAAAGCTCTCAGGCACAGAGGGTACAGGAGTACAAACAACAGGAACAGGACAATGGATACAGCTATCTTTAACGTAGAACTTGTACATTTTACATTTCTGGAGCTGGTGCAGAACACTGATAGTCTTCTATCTCTGCTTCTGTAACAGAAATTGGAACTGCTGAGCAGGAGATAACCAGAATGACCTGCCGCCACTAAAACTAAGAACAGAACATTTATGGATTTCAGAAGGGAATTCACTACAGAATTTGTTTCTAGCAGAAAACTTCTAATTTAATACCTCAGAGCTGCAGATTCTTAATTCTAGTAAGTTTAATTAGACTCAATGGTTTTGAGAAGCTCTGAATTCCTCCAAAAGATCAAAAGACTTCAAACTTTTTTTCTTAAAATGTTTCTAAAGGTCACACGAACACTGTAGAACAGTCCTGCCTGCAGCACTGCAACCCAGGGCTCAATGCACACAACAAGCACCCTTGCTGCAGTGTGCCCCCACTTCTCCTTGTGAGCTCAAATGCTTCACATGGAGGCCCCCATATTTACCAGGTGAGTGCTGCCTTGCCTAATGCATAGGCTTCTGCAGTCTTTCCTGCCACTAAACAAATATCCTCAAAAGTATTTAGATAACACTAAGATCACCATGTATGAAGAATCTAAGTATTTTTGAGAAGTCAGGCCTAATTCACATGCAACTATTAGACTATTCCAAGAACTGATTTAGGGAAATCTTTCCTTTTCCTAGATTTTCCAAGGGTTTTTTAGCACCTAAAAGGGAAAATAATTTGTTATGTATTGTCTGCAGTAAACTAGACAGAACAGCTCTTTCTTATAGAGTAGAGAGTGGTAAGTAAATTACACAAAAAGAAACTTTCCCAAGGCAGATAACATTAAAAGCCCTGGTAACTCCTTCAGCAGATAGTTGGTTTTTGAGTTGTATGGAATTATATTCATATAAAGTCAAATCTTACATATACTTTTTTTTCCCCCAGGAAAAATGTGAAACTAAAACTGCTTTTAAAGTTAAAGGACTTAACTCTCTGCTTTAAGACAGTTTAACACATGGGTGGTCATTTAGGTTCAGCAGCAACTCTCCTGACTTAGTTATATTAGCATGATGAAAACCTGGCCCTGCAAGACTCCTAATTTTGTAAATATCTTTGGGGATGGACACAAAGAATTAGCCCTACTGGTTATGAATCACTTAAATCCAACATTAAATACAGTGGGAAAGTACTGTGGAATAATGACATATTAGACAATTTGTTTAAGTTACTTCCTATTTGAAAGAAAAATCCAAACTTTTTTTATGCTCTTAAGAACCATTCTCAACTACTGTCATGAAACCAATGTCTAATTTAACTATCTAGCTCCAGTCATTTACACCACCAGTTCACTAACAGCACAGCCTATCGCTTTTATTGATGCAAAAGCTTTACGCTACTAAAGGATAACGTAATGTAATAAATTATTACCAAAATATAATAGTATTTTGGAAAGCGACAATGGTTTTCACTATTCGGTGTGTTATTAATCTAGTTTAATAGTGCACAACAAATGGATTGTGGTAATATGTGCAATTGTAGGTAACAAACCAGTTTTCATGAGAAGAGTCCTACAGTTCTCTAACAAAAGAGAATATGAAGTAATTTTAAATAAATGAAACACTAGCTGAGAAAAAAGAGATAGGGTTCTTAATATATGAGTAATATTTTGAATTAAATCCTCTTTGTGCAGAAACATCTGTCTGCGACTAACAAATTAATCACACATAATAACTACCACCAATGAATGTCAAGCACTTATTCTGTACTATCAATAATTAAGTACTTTTATAAAATCATAATTTAAAAGTCTGTGTCTTGGCTACAATTTTACAAAATACATTATCAATTTAATTTAAAATAAAAAAGCAACAACAGGAAAATGATGATAATAGATTAACAACATCCTTGCCAAAAGTGAAAACTGAACAACAAAGGGAATGAAGACAGGTAGTCAGAAAAGGGGAGATAATACTGAGTTGCAAGTTGAAGCCAATTGGGCACAAAATGATCTGTCAGAACTACAGAAGTTAGCTGAGCAATAAACCTTTCATTTTAGCATATATTCTTTCCCCTCATAAAAACTCAAATTCCCTGGGAGAAATAAAGCAGACTTGCTTGGTTTTATCAGCCTGCAGGCTAAAACACTGGGTTTTTTTAAAATTCATAACTACATAGTCTACTTGTAATCTTCCTGTTGGAAAAATGTGACCTGGGATGTGACAAACAGACATAGATGGATTTGAAACTCCCCTGCCTAACTTGAAATTAATCAGCACTGATAGATACTCCAATAGAACAGAACTATTTTGGAGAGCTGACAGCAATTAAAATAATATTGAGCGGCAACAGGAATTGTTCAGATTATACAAAATTAAAGAGGAATCACTCAAGAAGTGGAGACAGCATAGGAGCAAATTACCTTTGAAAAAATGAAATTTCCTTAAGTAGGTGGTCTGTGAATATTTTAAATAAATATTTCCGGGTAAACTATTTCTCCTTCAGAGCTAAAGGCTGGCTTACACAATTCCCGAAGTGCTGTCCAAGCCAACGTTTTTGTGATACCATGGATGAAACTAAAAAGAAGTTCTCACTATTTATCTAGTAAACACACCAAAGATTAACATTTCATCAAACCCCACTTCAAAGTCACCGAAGCACCAAAATCCAATTGACTGGGAGTTGGAGCTATGCAGTGCACATGCTGCTCCAGCACCTGGAACACCTGTGTGTGTGTAAAGAAAGGAAGCCCCTGCTATGAACATCTAGTCAAAGCTGACTGCAGAGTTATTCTGTTTTGTAGCAATCTTCCTAAAGGCACGTATTTCATATCATACTTCATACAACTTTCTTTTCTCAGTGCCCTTTGCTTTGCTTATTTAAAACAGCTGCCAGGCACAAGCCAAATCCTTAAATGAACCCCAGCCTGTACATAGGCTGAGAAAAGAAATTTTTCCAGTTGCAGGATACTTAATCTATTTAATGGTGAGTATTAGATAGGGATACCAACTCATAAACACCATGAATTGAACAAGTTTTTCTAAACCAGCCATGAAAAAGGACTGTCAATGAAGCAAATCAAGTAATAATACATAACACTGTCCATCCTATGTTGTTATTCCCTCTACTTCATAAACAAACTGAGGATAGGAAACACAGTCCAAGTTTCTACCAATCAACACAAGATTGATAACATAAGTGACTGTATAGTGCCAAAATCTAATAAACTCTTTCCACAGCCTCCAAAGAGGCACTCCTCGAAAGTAAGCAGAGCACAGGAAGACTAACTCATCCTCCTGACATGGTTTTTTGTCTCCTAAATAAAGAGATAACTAGGTAACTGTCAAAAGGAGCTGGAAGGCCCTAAGTCACTGATTTATGCAAAGACTCTACAACACAGTGTGCCTCTGCTCTCCTGATTCCTGCAATTCCCAGTATATCCCTTGCAAAACCAACAGTGCAGAGCTGACATCCAACGGAGGCAGCTTTTCCTGCAACAGGGAGGAGTGTCAAGCCATAAGGAACTGGAGTGTTGGTTGAGTAGTATCTGCTACAACATCTCAGCTAAATAGATCCCTCCTAGAAATAAACATCACACTTTTTATAGAAAATTGAGAGTTTGATTGTCAACAATCCTGAATGCTAAAAAGAAAATCACATTCTAAAGTGGATGATTCTTTCCTTTAGTCTTTATACTTGCTTTTTTTGTCCCAAGCATTTTTAAAGATGGTTTCAATTACACTTAGTACACAAAATATATTTGTGTATAAGACACTGAAAGCTCCTAATAAGCTTTTGTAATTTAATGGCTGAGCAACAAGTTTAAAAAGCTGCATAGGAAAGAAAGTAATTTCTATAATTAAGGTCTAATACACATGTAATAATTTGACCACTGAGGGGTAGCTTTATTTCCTGTGTTTTGGTAAACAGAAAGATCTTTGACGCATGCTGTTGCTTTTCTAAAAAGCTCTCCCAAAATAGAAAAATATGTACTTCATGGTCCCACGAAGACAAGAATCCAAACAAAAAGGCAGCTGAAATATGGGAAAAATGGGATCTAAAATCATAAAGCAATTAATGAACTTCGTAAAACTACTCCTGCCCCATCAGAAAACAAATGTCGGCAATTGTAGAGAAGCAATTTTTCAGGCATTATCTACTTGTAATGCTATTAGGATCTATCTGGTTTGCCCTGCTGGAGTTGGGACTGGCTCAGGCATACAAAATTTACATAAAAGGAGAGACAAAAAGGTTATGCCAAAAAAACAGTCAAACTCCAAAAAATTCAGGAACCACACTGGAATTAATGTTTTTTTATTTACTCAAATGGCCTCGAGATCAAGCAGTGGATTTCAGCTGCTTAAAAGAAAGCAGAAGCAACACTTTTTCTCTGTATGATGCCGGATTTAAAGGTCTGGGCTCGCATTTCTGAGCAAGTCAACACTTTCTTGAAGCAGCGGGCACGGGAGACGTTAAAACCAAACCCTTATCAGCTGGCAGGTGCAGCATCCTCATCCTACGAGCTACCCCACCTAGGCAGCCTATGCTCAAGTCAAATCAGCAGCTTGCATGCTGTAGCTAAGCAGTGGCATCCTGAAAGCAGAAGAGACTAGATAGTCATGAAGAGCCTTAAATTCACCGGTATGCGAAGATGCTGGCGAGTTTCTGGAGGCGCGGTACGAGGGCGGCGGTGCTGAGGCGCCGCTGCTGAGGCGCCGCTACAGCCCTCCCGCACCGCCGTACCGAGGGGTGCCTGGAAAACACGGGATAACGGAAGGGCAAAGGGTGGAGAGGGCATCAGAAGTGCTAAAATTCAAAGTAAAAACTCCACAGCGCGCTTCTAAACAAGCGCCGGGGTGGAGAGGTAGGTGTTCCTCAGCGGCGCAGGCAGAGTTCTCCTCAGCGAGAGGAGAGGAGAGGAGAGGAGAAGGGCGGGGGAGGTGTCACTGAGGGAACGGGGGGCTGCTGTGACAGGGAACACCGGCATCACTCACCTGCAGGGCATGGAAGCTCCCTCACGGCCGGAGTCAGCCGGATCCCCACACGGCGGGACGGGGCGCCCCCCCGGTCAGTGCCGGGAAGCGGCTCGGCCGTCCCTCCCCGGGCAGGGCGGTGCCTTCTACCACCTCGAGGAGCCGGGTTAGCCGCTTGCCGGGAATTTCCACCCGCTCCGGGAAGCGCGTGGCCCGTTCCCTTGGCTGCCCTCCCAAAGGCAGAACTCGGGTCGCCCCCTCCTCGAGGCGCCTCAGGGCTTCAGGGTTCTGGGTGGGCCGAGCAGGGAAAGGGTGACAGGCAGGGGTAGCCCGAGGGGACCGTGAGGGGCACAGAATGGACACGTTCCGCTCTGCCCAGTACCCAGCGGGCAGGAACCGCAGGCATGAGTGATGTCCCCAAGGCGCCTTCAGCTCTGGCGCCATGGCCCCGGGCCCCTATGTCTCCTGGGCTGGCTCCGGGAGCAGGGACGGTCGCTGTGGCCGCCAAGGCGGACGGGGTGAGGAGGTGCCCGCTGCCTGCAGAGGGGCTCGGGGGCCAGGCCACAAACAGTGCCACGTTCCCGCAAGCAGCTGTCTGAGGAAATCCCTCACGGAAACCGCGTCGAGTAAGGCTACGGCTCACAAAACAAACTCTTCGCTCCCCAAAATCACATGTAGCATGAAGGGAGACCAGGACTTGACCGTGTTTCTGTTGCGGGTCCCGGTATGACTGGCCCCTTTCAGATAGGTACAGTATGCCAAAAGCTACCTGGCTACATCTTCTGATGTAGCAATGAGAAGTTTTGTTTAAAGTTGTTGCTCATCCGTTCCAGGGCATTTGTAGTGAAGATTTTTCCAGTTTGTAGCACTTCTACATAAAAAAGGTCTTCTGTCTCTTCTTTTTTCTTTTTTTTTTTTTTT